>PQXL01000024.1:0-156310 GCA_004916875.1 Botrytis galanthina
AAGAAAGAGAAAGAGAAAGAGAAAGAGAAAGAGAAAGAGAAAGAGAAAGAGAAAGAGAAAGAGAAAGAGAAAGAGAAAGAGAGCGAGAGCGACAATTCCAATCCTCCAGCCATTTCTTCATTCCACTGGCAAAGAAGAAGACTTTTGACGCCAACCTCCATACTTCTTTTAATTCCATCCAGTCACACATAATTCTTACCTATCAATTCTTCGTGTCTATCTATTCTTTGATTGTAAAGGTAAAGGTCGAAAGAGGCTACCACCGCCCGCCAACTTTCTTATCAATCCATCGCAATATCATCTCGTCATTCTTACATACCAGACCTACTTTATACAGTACTTTTGATCCCAACCTTGACAATTAAATCGTACACAATTGGACACGATCATCTAATCCACATCGCAAGACACATCGTCTCAAATTAATATAAACATCATTTCAATTACATTCTAATACACGCGCGCGAAAGGATAGAAAGGTTTCCTTGGGATAGTGGAAACCTGCCTACCTAAACTTCCTCGTTCGGTCGGTACATCGCACGGTCATCATTCATCGTCAGGTACCGCATATTTGACAAGTCAACTCGTACGAATCTTATGGTTCCAATAGAAAGAAAGATTTCCATCAATTAAATCAATACCATTACGACATTTGTACAAAGAGCAACGAGATCACACAAGAAGGCCTTCTTACCGCACTTCTTACTCTTACCATCATCTATTGCGCAAATCTCATCAATCCGCAATAATACACACACCTCACACTCACACACACACACACACTCACACACTCACACCTCACCCACACTCGACTTTCATCCCACACTTCACTTACATCCATACATCCACATCCATATCCACACACGCATACATACGACCAAGAATTCCAACCAACCCATTTACGCGAAAGCTTCCTTATCGTTACGATTACCACTCCACTCTAATCTTATTTCGATAATCAACCTTCTCACCCGCATCCGCCCCCTACCACTTTCTTACCCGAACACCACATAACCTTCGAGCGAGCGCGTCAACCAGCACTACGGTCGCAAAAGTATCCAAGCCTTTTGTGCTTCCCACACGTTCAGCACTTATCATTCTGCAGAGAAAGACTTGAAACAAAAATTCAATAATTGTTCAGATTGCGTTTTCGGCCCATCTTCTTTATTTGCGACACCTCGAGTTTCCAAGCAATCACAAAGCTCGACATTTAAATCACAAAACCACAACTTAACACGATTTTATCACCAGAGAATGCCATGAACGCCCAGGTGTTTGTCCCACAAGGCCAGGCCTTTCGTCAATCCAATAACAACCAACAACCATATCAATCCTTATCGATGGCTACAATGAATGCCTTCGCATTAGACACTTCGTCGCAAAACACTCCACAGTCATCGAATGGTGGCGCATCATTTACATCGGGACCGTGTTCCGTTTTAATCCGACGTTTACCATTGAATACCACTGAAGATGCACTCCGCTCAATGGTAGTATGGTCTAAAGAGTTTACTGAAGCTGAGGTATTGTCTCCAGAGAAATCTGATGATGCAGGTTTCCGAGCTGCTATTCTCCACTTCAAGTCCCATGCGGGCGCGCTCGAGGCTAAGAACATGCTTGATGGAAAGCCAAATATTGCAAACGATGCGAATATGGTGGTGGAAATATTTTATGGAAGTCCCACTACCGCTCGTCGATATACTGTCGATACGAACACAAACGCTGGACCATCCAGCTCCACTTCCTCCACGGCTTCTTCAGCGGGTCCGACCCCTCGACAATCTTCAAGATTCAACAATTCCTTCACATCTGCACAAAGAGTTTCACCTACAAATAACAATGGAAACTATGCAAACAATGAATTGCCAAATCCCGAGTCGAGTGCTCGCTATCAGAATTTGTTTTCTCCGCAATCTCCTATTGGAAATCACCTCAATGATCGCCCCCGCATTACAGGCAAGTCGTTGATTAATAACGATTCAGGCGAAGATGACGAGACAGGCGAACTTCTCAAAGACCCAGTGGCTTATGCTGAAAATGGTGCCGCATCTATTCAAACTCGACGCCCGACTAACCCTCAAATTCCCATCACCACCCGTATGGCAAGCTTATCTCTGGCGACGAACAATGCTGGAGGTCCAGCTTCTATGTCATCTTATGCGTCTCAACAGACTATGCCAACCATGGCAAATGCGAATACCATGTCACCGGTATCACAACCGCCTCAACACTACCAACTTGGAAGTCAACACTATCACCGCCATAATTTCCCACCTGTCAATCCTGCTGATCAAAATCCTCCATGCAATACTTTGTATGTTGGTAATCTTCCAATCGATACTTCAGAAGATGAGCTCAAAGCCCTGTTCTCTAAGCAGCGTGGATACAAGCGCCTTTGTTTCAGGACCAAGCAAAATGGTCCAATGTGTTTTGTGGAATTCGAGGATACTTCTTTTGCGACGAAAGCTCTCCATGAACTATACGGCCATCCTTTGCACAACAGCATCAAGGGTGGGATTCGTCTGAGCTTTTCGAAGAATCCTCTTGGTGTTCGATCTGGTCCAGGAATGGTATCGCCAGGTCCTGCAAATGTACCAGGCGGCATACATGGTATGAACGGCGCCATGATGGGCGGCTTGGGAGGATCTTTCAGCACTGCGAATGGACCTCCTCCAGGTCTTTCTGCACCACCTGGTTTGGGACCAGGTAGAATGGGTTATGCTGGTGCAATGAGTTCTGGCGTTATGGGTGGTAATCAATATGCTTCTAATACTTCCTTTGGGGGACCAAACAATTGGAATGGTCAAGGTTTCACGTCAGCCATGGCTGCTGGTGGCCCAACGCCAATGATGAACGGTTCTAATGGCGGGTTTCCTCCTGCATATATGATGGGACGATAGACGATGGGAATCACTGCATGTGCTGGCTGAGAGTTACAGGTGTAACAATGTAGTTGGTCATTTGTGGGAGTTTTGTTTGCTGCGATTAATAATTTGCACCTATCATGTATGGTAGAGTGATATCTTCGATTTTATCTTGTACTAGGGTTCATCAACGGGGAGTCCAACGGTGCTGCATCAGGTTGCATTTTACATTTTTGTAGCGGGGTGTTCACGATCATAAGATTCCCCATCGCGTTGTTGCAATTGTGGGAGTTGCAGCAGAAGCTGGCAAAGGGAGGGACGCATTTGGCTCGGTGTTTTTTAATGGACTTTCTTTATGATCCCTTGTATTTTTGCAATCATTTATCGCATTTGGCGTACTTTTGCGATTTCAAGGGCGCAAGCTGGCTGGCCTGCGAGAGTTGGTACTTATTAGCTCATGATTTGAGTACTATTACCATCAGTCTGGGTAAACGGGATGGATTTCATGCATAGCAAGTAAAAGAGGGGATGGAAAAGGCGTCGGAACATTTCGTCATTCATCTGGGCATCTACATGAAAGGAACTTACCATGTAATGGATGGCATATCAAATTCAAGGCCATGTGTTTAGCTTGGCATATTCTCACAATAATGGGCGTTCTGGCATTCAGGGAGAGGATTTCATTGTTGTTTCTTTAGAGTCCGGTTCACAACAAATTTGATCTTGAAAATGGATCGAAATAACACCAAAGATTTCTACGAGCAATCCTTACATCATTGTTATTGTATGGTTAGCTTTTGAATTAGCATATTTTATTATGAGTTTGAACTTTTTGGGGCTTCTCTACGCGAAACATATATTTATCTGATAAGAATATAAGACGAGAGTACTGAATTAACCAAGTTATCTTGAGGATGAGTTCAACAGTTACAGGGTTCTAAAAGCTTCCAAGGTTGCTTCGGCTGGCTTTACTTTATTTCTCATGCTCGGATTGAAGCCAAGAACGACTGCAGGATGCCTACATTTGATTTTGTTCATGTGATACTGATGGAACCTACCGGCGCTAACCACATTTTCGCTTAATTTTTTCCTGTGCTCAAGCTCTTTTTCAATTCAAATTTGAATTTCTTTTTTTTCGACAGACAACATGAATACACAACGACACAATCGTCCTCCACCACGAACCGTGGTAGGAGGACTCTTCCATCAATGGTAAGCTCCCTCAATTCTCAGTTTCCCTCTGCAATCATTCTATGATGAACATCGTGTCGCCCCTATCTTACCAATGAGCTTATGCTCCCGTGGTGATTAACCTGTCTTAACCAAACGGACTTTCTGATAATTATTGCACAATTCTTCTTGTATTTTATCTTTTGTTATGAATACTGGATGCTAATTGTTTTGCAGATGAGCAAATTAATTTCTATACCCTCGTGTCATTAATTTACGGATGCGCCAACTTCGGTTTGTTTTGCTACCAACATTTTCACGACCCCACCATGCGATGGCATATCAACTGTACGTTATATCCTATCTTCTTGTTCAATATCGGGTTCAACCAAAGTACAGTGATGAACAAAACATGTACTATCAAATACAGATCAACAATGACGAATAAACTGGTTCGATTACCTGATAGTACTTTGGTTGAACTCTTCTTCAATATCAATTGGTACAGATCCTTGAATACAATACTAACATTGGGATTCATAGAACTTCTAGCACCACTTGCACTTCTACTTCCGGCATACACTAATCAGGTAATTACAAATTTTTCCTTATTCAGATTTAAATGGATAATTATCCATTTGTCAATGATGCAAAAAACATTCCATGCTAAATCCGATAGACTTGTGTCTAATGCGGAAGACAACGTAGACTTTTCATCTTTCACCTGAGGCACTTTTGCTATTAGCATACTTTATGTGGTTTTATCTGCAACTCATATGCTAATATGTTGAATAGAGAACTAGCTTTCATGATATGCAATGTCACCTTTATGGTTGCCGATAGCACAAACAAATGATCGTTTGGAGTTTGGGTTGGAGGTTGAACAAGGTGCGCATGGAGCACTTGTTTCTCAGACCGACGCATAGATGCAATGCTTTATTATAGTGAGCCTTTGGCCATAAGATACCATAATTTAATTTTTCGTCCAATAATTCGTTCTCTTGGAACCTGGCAAGCAAAAGTGAAAGTGTCATCATGCCAAACATTCTTAGCTTAATGGATCGGGAATCAACGTCCTGCAAAAGGGCCGCCAGCAGGATCTCGGTGATATGCCAGCTTGAAGGTCTTGAAATATAATGGTTCATCAATGTTTTCAGGGTCCTGACCTTAAGCCTGGGCTTGAATGAATTACATTATGCTAGCCATGTAGACGGTGTACTGCAAATCACTCGAGACATTCCATATATATTTAGTAATCTGCCTATGACTTACATGGATACGTCATTCTACATCCATTTCCTCATTACATCCAGGCTTTGACTATGATTGAACTTCTTTTAGCAAAGTAGGTGGCAAAGACCAGCGTTGTATTTGTTGCTAGTGATGTGGGATTCGCTCTGGAGTTGGGGCGGGAGGACGGGGTGGGAAATGGTATGCTATCATTATTGATATTATTGTTGCGAGGCTTGCGGATGTGTTAATACCACTATCCACAGAAAGGTTCGAATTCCAAGTCAAAACTTTGCGGATGAACAAAAAACTCATTATCGTAATTACAAAAAATATCTATCGGTATACTAGTATTTATCCCCCAAACTCCCTTCGCAAACTCCAGAGTCTTCTTCTCTGCTCTTCGTCTTCCATCATAGGTGTAGGTATCCATTCATTCCGTTCCGATGGATCTCGTTTTGTCTCCAGATTAGACCCGACGCCTCCAAGCTCCTAGTGTTAACACAACGTAGAAGTTTGATATGTTGATGATTAAATTTTCCGTCTCCCCGATCCGTCTCCTCTATAATCCGATCAGAATCCCGGATCCCTCTTGCATTTTAGCTCACAGCCTTAATCCTGACTTGTACTAAAGTAATACTCATCCCACAACCACAAATAATCCTCGACCACACCCCCAATAAAACTTGGCAAACGGTTACTTGTTCTGTGCAAGAATCCCTTTGTAACATTTTCATAGAAAGCACCTCGTAAGGCCCACCATCCCATTGCCCAACCTCTCTTATTCCACTGTTCTTTCTCAAGCGGAGTGGTTCTATAATTCTCGCTGCGGAGCTGGCGTGCAGCATATTCGATACTGAGGCCTATAGCCCAAGGTTTCCAGGACTTGGGATTCTTGCGGTAATGGGAGAGAGCGATGGCATAGATGACGGGTTGAAGAATGTGCATGTATTCTGCATATTGAGAAGGGAGAGTCAGGGGGTTAAGAAGCGAGATTGGCGCTTTGATGTCATCGGCAACGAGAACTTTGGAAAGTAGATAATTTGTGATGTCGCTTGGATTTGGGAGATTTGGAAGTGTTAAGCCTGTTCTCTTTAATTTGTATTCTTTTCCCTCGCGATTCTTGCGGAGCTTCTCCTCTTCTCGCATGGCTGCCGTGTCATCGGTATCGAGCCAAGGGGGTATTTCCTCGGTTTCCGTCAGTGATTCCTCGGGTATGATATCACGTTCGGGAAGAGGTGGTGTGACAAGTGGTCGTCCTTTGGTGATTCTTAAAAGTAGCAGTTTACAAATTGCCTTGATGAATTCGAGAAATACTACCACTCTCCACCTGATCTTCTCTCCTTTCCTCTTGGCCATCATCTCCCAGAGTAACTCGGTATATTGTATCATACTCAGTAACATGGCAATTCTTCTATACATCCGATTGCCCTTGACCCAGTATTTGGTATATCGATTATGCGCATTTTGTCTGGGCATACCGGGGAGTTTGGATAGGGCGCGAGAGAGAAGGGTATCATGGTAAAGTGAGAGTAACTGAATAGAAGAATGTAGAGATTCAGATGCGAGTTCGGCATCACGAAATCGGCCGGGTATTATATATGTCAGAGAGCGCAAAGCGGATTCGATTTGGGTAACGGAAGATTGATTTTTAAGGATGAAGTCGGAATAGAGGTGTAGCGCGTTAGGGACCTTCTCCCGCACACTTTTTAGGGAGTCCATGATTGAGATCTATTCATGAGATAAGATGATCGATGTGACTGAAGAGATTTTGTGAAGAGAATGAAGATGAAACGCGCTTGTTGGTAGTGAGTGAAGGTTGGATTTGGATATGCCGTCGCAAAGGGGGGTTGGAGCTTAATTTCGATCCTCAGCCTCGGCCCCAGATTTGGACACGCACGTGAATTTTAGTGGTGGGTCGGCGATAAGTTAGCTTCCGCGTTCCTTTGCATTAATCCCTGCATATCAAAATTGATAAGACGAGGCGCGAGGGCAAATATTGAGATACATAGGTAGGTACTGACAAAGTACTGAAGTACTGAAGTAGAGAGGTATATTGGATTTTTTCCTACTTTTTCTCTTCTGGAAAGATTCATAGTACACCATGCCCAAACGCCGAAGATCAAGTACATCTCAAAATGATCTACCAATAACGAAGAAACATTGCCTCCCACGGAATAAACGCGATCACATTTCTCATCTTTCCTCCGAACTTCTCATCCGTATCCTTCATCATCTACCAATTGAGACTCTCCTATCCTGCCACTCTGTTTCGCAACACTTCTATACTCTTACGCACGACTCTCAACTATGGAAATCGTTATATTATTCTCGATTTGTGTTACCACGCGCATTGCGCATTCCGGGGATTAAAAACAGAGAGAAATCGAACAAAGGAAGAAGTACGGGGGAACTGGGAGAAGAAGGGAGCAGGAATAAATCTGAGAATGAAGACACGTTTCGGTTCAGTTCAAGAAGGAGTAGATGGTTGGATGAGGAGGGGTTGAGAAGTAGAGGTGACGGAAGAGAAACCAATTGGAAAAGACAGTATAAACTGAGGCATAATTGGGCGAGGGGTGCATGTGAGGTCAAAGAGATCGAAATTGCGGAGAGAGGAAATGTACCAAATATATTGGTAAGGTTAGCAGGAGGAGTGGTACTTACGGTCGGTCAGATGGAGGGTTTGAAGGCTTGGGGTCTCAAGGAAAGGGAATTGATTACGGCGTGTGGATTGGACGAGGGAATGCCTACTTGTTTAGCCGTCGATGAACAAGATGGAGAGAAAGGGAGATTAGGGATTGTGGTGGGGTTTGAAGACGGAGGTTGGGGGACTTGGGTACTCGATGTGGAAAATAAGATGTTTGTCAAAAAATACAGGCATCCACCGAGCAGTAACGGGATGTTAAGCGCTATAGCTTACGCACATCCATACATATTGAGCATCACGGAAAGGCAGCTCCTTTCGTTCTATACGCTTAGTCCTGTCGGGCCGATGCAAGATTCTGAAGATAAGGATCAGAGCACCAATATACAGGAGAATGTGGAAACCCCAATCCGTCCGCATCTCTTGACATCTCTCAAATCACATTCTTCATGGCCACCACTATCCCTATCCATCCGTCTTACCCCATCCACTATTATCGCCTCAATAGTCTACACCCTCCCAACCTACCTAAGTGGGCACACCATCTCAGTTCAGGAACTTCACTTCACTCTCTCCTCACTCGAGCTCCCAACCCTAACGAACTCCCGCCTAACCTCCTCCTTCCCTTCTGGTTTTCAACCCCTAACTTCCTCTGCCCCACGCGCTTCTCTCCCACGTCCAACATCTCTCTCCTACGCACACCCCTATATTCTGGCCACACATCCGGATAACACACTATCTCTCTATCTCTGCACTAGTACACGTACCTCGCTCACTCTTTCCCCTCCCCAAAAACTGTTTGGACATACAAGCTCGATTAGTTTCGCAAGTATTACTAGTAGGGGTAAGGCAGTGAGTGTTAGCGAAAGGGGAGGAGAACTAAGGGTTTGGGAATTGGAACCGGGTATGTTTAGGAAGGGGGAGGGGTCAAGGGTAGAAAGGAGTGTGAGGGTTGGCGAGGGGAAAGAGAGGGCAACTGGCGATGAAGCTCGAGGAGGGGAAGGGAGAACATTGAATGACACCGAGAAGAGAAAAATGAGAGAGGATCTGGAAAAGAAAATCTGGGTTGGTTTTGATGAGGAAATGGTCATAGTGCTGAAATCGAGCGAGCAAGATTCAGGTTGTGAGTGCGAGGGCGACGAAGAGGAAGTGAGTCCCAGGCAATTACTCAGCAATCCGCATGATGAGAACGGATTGGCTGTGGGAGAGGCTGATAGGAATGAGGTCGGGAATGGGTGTATACAGCAGAGACTGGTTATATATGATTTTACATAATGTTGTATATATAAAGATGTGGTGGATCTGGAGTGGAATATGGTCATCATATTACTCATTAATGAACGTAGATGTGCCTTTTCTGTACATTTCACATGTGGAAAAAGGGAGGGTGTTGTTTTCTTTCCCTCTAAACATCTCAAGATTCAAATATGTTCAGACAAGACTCCCGCGAGGCAACTTTTCTCTCTTGATGGGCATTATACAGTTGTTGGCAGACGTCAGAAACAAGGCTCTCCAACGCTTTTAATTAAAGGCTATACAGATAGAAGTCTATCTTCTATATTCATGCCGGGTGGAACCGGCAATGCTAGTCCCTTTTGATCGTCATGGACGCGTACGGTTGCTAAATGTACACCTAATTTAGATAACAGTAGTACGACTAGGTTTATGTTATATAGAAATGTGGATGGATATTGTCATCGAATACTCATAGTCGCCCCGCGTCTCAGATGTACTGTAGCCTAGTAGGCTACCATGAGTAATATCGAGAGATCATACGTGAAACACCTGGAAGGCTTAGACTAGGCTCTAGCTAATCAAGGCTGGGAGTTCAATACATTGGGTGATTTTATTACTTGAAATAGAAATGGGGATAGACAAGGATGATCGAAATGAGAAGTGGTATTTTTTCTTTGAGATGGGAGAGAGGAAGACAAAGAAAAATGACGGGTAACAAGGGATGAGACTGAATAGTCTTTGTTCTATACTTCTTTAGAGGAGATATAGACATTCTTTATTCTTTGATTCACATTCTTGTCAACCTAAATTGCATTGTGTTTTGTAAAATTGAGCTTTTTCTCAGAGTGTGGTCTTGAGAATCGGCAAAGTGCGATGCTTGATATTCTTGTACTCACTCTCTATCAGAAGGGGAGAAAGGTCTACAGATTCGATCATCATGATCTTTCCGGACGAAACATTATCAATGGCTATTTCTCCAATCTAGAAGTTTTCTGGGTTTCAATGAACCCAAAATTTGAACAAGGGAAAGCATAACTGAATCTATCTATCGGATTCCGATAGTTCTGTCGCTACATAGACTACAATTCTATAAGACCTTCGATCTAAGCTCAGATTACTTTCCAGAATGTATTTCGGATAGTCATCCAAATAGTTTCATAATTCAAATAGACTATACAACAAAGCAGGAACAGAATACACGTTCTATTAAGTGGAATAATGAACAACTCCCCTCCCACAAATCTTAAAAATCTCGGAACAACTC
Source organism: Botrytis galanthina (assembly GCA_004916875.1). Taxonomy (NCBI): domain Eukaryota; kingdom Fungi; phylum Ascomycota; class Leotiomycetes; order Helotiales; family Sclerotiniaceae; genus Botrytis; species Botrytis galanthina. Next base: position 10,409 of record PQXL01000024.1, read on the forward strand.
CTCAACAACACCTCTCTCGAAGGTATATACATCCCCTCGATAACCCTATTCATTCTTCCTCTTCATTCCCCAACACACACACACACACACACACCACACTTACACACTTACACACTTACACACAAACAAACAACCCAACCCAAGCAAAAATGTGCACATCCGTCAAAACCATCTCCAGCTGCGGCCATCCCAGCTTCTGGGTCGACCGATGCAACCTCGCTCGCCGCTCCAACATCCAACCCCCCACTTGTCCTTACTACCATCAGGAGATTGTTCGCCAGAACAAAGTGTGCGGGGGATGCAAGGAGAATGAGAAGAGGACGAGATAGGAGAGGAGGAGGCTGTCGAGGATGCGAGGCGGAGATCGAATACAATGGTAATTTCTTCCATCTTTCTTTTGTTATACTATACTTGCGTGGTTTTCGCTCCAGCTGAGAATATATAAAAAATAAAAGAGATTGAGGAGGAGGGTGCAGATACAATGGTAATGTTCTTCCGGCTTTCTTTTGTGGTAGTAGACTCAGATTCTTGCTCTTCGAGGTAGGTGTTTTGAATTAAATTATTTTTTGTTCTTATTTTTCTTTTTGTATATATTTTGCTATTTTGATGGACTTTTCGGTGACTTGACTTGATATGATATGATTTGACTTGATTGTAATATCTACATGAATGTACACATAATTTCCAGATTAGGTATGATGATATGATATGATATGGATTTGGAATTGTATATATATTCGCTCTCATTATGCCCTTCCAACCATATATCCTGAACTTTCATAGATTTTGTTTGATATTGAGTTCTCGCTTCAAACTGTGAGGGTAAATTTGATTGATTCTTTGAATGAGCAGAGGAAGTAACGTTTGTAGTTGGAATTCTTTCGAAATTCGAATTTTTTTTATGTATATATATACTAGAAATTGGGAATTGGGAATTGGGATATGTATTTAGATTTCTATTGATATAAACATATTCCTACCTATCTAGATTGAATACCTACCTAGCACACAAAATACATAGGTAGTTTCCACTCTCAAAGATCTGATGAATCACCATTCAACTTATATCAATAACGCATAAATACATACATATCCAAGCCCACTCACTCACTCACATTTCTCATGTTATTTCGCAGATAGAAAATACTGTATGTAGTATGTCTCTCGTATCTATCTAGACAACACGAAGAAAAGAAATTAAGAATGTTTAGTAAATATACCATACCATCAGATCACATCACACTCCCAACGATCAAGACCTCAAAATGTAGGAGAGAGAATCTTTAAACCGCGCGAGCTGCGTCTTTATAATCAAATCGAATCGAATCGAAGACTAGGTGGGTTGCTAAACGAATGAATGAATGAATGAATTAAGAAATTAAGAAATGAAAATGGAATTTATTAATCAATCAATCGTTCATTCTATTCTCTGCTTTCTCTGCTTTCTCTTCATCAAGTGATGCATCAAGTGATGAGAAAGAAATGGGTGGAAATTAGGTAAGTTAACCACCTACTAGATAATAAACTACTAGGTAGGTAGTCAACTAATCAACTAAATAACATCGTGACCGCTCCCTCTCTACTCTACTCGCTCTACTCTCTTCTCCTTGCTACCTTTTTTTTTTTTGAAAAAAAAATAATAATAATAATAGATCAATAAAAGATTAATAAACCCCCATTTATTCATTCATTCATTAGCCCACAAAAGAGAAGAGAAGAGAAAAGATAATAAAAGAAGGGAAAAGATAAAAGAAAAGAAAAAAACACATCCACTTTTCCATTCCAAATCCCAATCTAAATCCATATCCATATCCATATCCAGATTCCCATATCCATTCCCATTCCTTCCAACTTTTTCATTACTTTGCCTTGCCTTGCATTGTCTTGCATTGTCTTGCATTGTCTTGCATTGTCTTGTCTTGTCTTGTCTTATTCTCATCTAGTCAACAATCCATGAAGACAAGCCATCCCCGTCCACGTTTCCTTATCAATTGACATTTTTCAGTGTGGGAGGGAGAGCGAGAGGGAGAGGGAGAATTAAGCAAAGTTACCCCTCTATGCGATTAGAAAATTACCCCTCTATTTGGTTTCTTATCGATAAGCGTGGCTGGGCTGGCTCTGGGCGGGCTGTCAGCTTTGTGTTGGGTTGGGTTAGGTTAGCTTGGTTAGGTGGTGGGCGTTTGCGGCGGGTTGGGGGATGGGGTTGCATGGGAATAGGGATAGTTGGAATTGGAATTGGAATTAGGGATGGACTGTGAATTTGTGGGAGTTTATAGTCCTGAGATTTGAGATTTGTTTGTTTGCTTGTTTAGATGGGTGGATGGATGGATGGGTAGGTATGTAGGTAGGTGCTTGGAGGGAGATGGTATAATGGTATCATGATATAATGATATCTATGGATGTTTTGGAAATGATAGTAGATACCAATACCGATACCGTATACTCTTGGAGGGGTGTTTTGGGGTACGTGTGATCTCTTTTGGAGGGGGTTGGTTTGGGTGTGGGTTTCGATTTTAGATGGGGAATGGATGTTCAGCTTGGTATGGGATGGGATGGGATGGGATGGGGTGGTATAGTATGCTATGCTATGAAGTGATTACGAGTTTACGAGGGGAGTTACGAGATGGGGAGGGTGTGGGTTGAGAGGGAATGAGGAGGGAACGAGATGAGATGAGATAGATGATTGAGGATGTGAATATTGAATTCCATTGTCTATCGATGGATTGTGATTACACAAAAGGCAATTGAGTTTACATACTGGTAGATACATTGTAGATAATGTAATCGTAGGAGGCTACTTACGGGAAGGAATGGGATGGCGATTTCATCTTACAGTATCGTAAGTATCTAGCTAGCTAGATAGCAATCTGACCTATGCAAAGCTGATATATGCATGCCATGTATACTGGATCTACTGGACGTGCATGGGAAGAGATGTCGTGTTTCTGCTTCTGCTTCTGTGCAGGTTGCAGCGGGCGAACTAAGAATGGGTGGAGGACATGGGATGTGCAACTGGGTGAATGGGTAATGTATGCATGGAGATGCTTTTGTGATGGTTTGGGTTGTGTTTGGTGTTTGGGTTGTTTCATTTAGATGCGTTGAGAGGTGCATGTTTCAGTGCTTTTCGGATGGGTTCGGGGAGGGGAAAGATGGGTTGGGGATACGGGATGGGAGGACGGGAATACGAATGGGAGAGAGAGAGGAGAGAATGGGAGAGATTGGAGAGAGAGAGATTGGGGGATTGGGAAGATGAGGAAGGTTGGTTGGAGATGTGCTATGACTTCGTAGAATGGGTGAGGTGATCACGGTGGTGAGGTGATGACTTTGTATCATATGATCCGGGCGATAGAATGGGATGGTGGGGTGGTGAGACAAGATGGGATCGTAATCTTTGCATGTGATGATAGGGATGATGGTCTCTGCGTTGAGTTCAGATATTAGCAAGAATAGATTCTTGATTCATGAATTGAAGAGAGATAATTGGAGGTGCAGATGACCCTTTTTATTGGTGAGGAAGGGGGGGGGATGGGGATTTAAACCTTGTGTGGTAGATTCAAAGGGACGGATGATCAATTCATGAGAACCTTCTCCCTCAAACTCATGATTCGTACCTACCTAGTCTCGAGTACATCTATCTATAGTCAAGCTTATCCAAATGGCTCCAAGTTCTCTACACATCCTCGAACAAAGTTAATGAGAAGAGCACGCAAGAAAGGGGGTGTGTAGATAGAAGATTCATGATAGATTCCCACTGCATGTACGAGACGAATAGTACAGCATTCTCCACCCCAGAGCAGAGAAGCGCGCATTTAACACCAATGGAGAGAAGCGATGCTACTCAAGCACGGTAGGAAAGTACTGTGTTGTACACCACAAGTGATTAAGTTCCTGTAGAAGAGTGGGGTACGTCATGATGATTTGGAGATGGGACATGACATGCGAGAGATGCCAATTGCGAGAGTCCAGTTGTTTCTGGTGCAAAGGACTCTTATGTGCATCATTGGGCTTTCGGATATCGAGAGAAGGAGGGTTAGGTAGATGTAGGTCGATGGCTAGTCGGAGATGATTGGGAATGGGGTGGAAACACGTGTACGAACGATGGTCAAAGGATGAACTCACTAGTTGGGTGCGGGTGCTTGGAAAGTGCTGTAAGGTTGAAACACGTTGAAGAATGGAAATGAGGGAGGCTTGTGGGATCAAGTAGCGTAGCATAGGGGAGAATAGGAGGGGAAGAGGCATTTGTCAGAACTCAATTGCGAATTGGGATGAGGATGATGTGGAGTTACGGAGTATGGTTGTAACGAGACTGGAGATGATTATGCTTGTTGAGGTGTGAACGGACAGGAAAGGAAGGGAAGGGAAAGGAAAGGGAGGCGAAGGAAAGCAACGGAAAGCAAGGCAACGGAAGGCAAGGCAAAGCCAGGCAAGGCAAGGCAAGGCACGGCCAGACAAAACATATATCTATCATAGTTCTAGAACAGGATAAAGTCAATTGAGGCGAAGTAAGATAGAGTGGAGAGGAGGTGAGGAGTGAAGAGGCCATTGGCGACCGTGAGGATAGATAGACGAGACACATTCAAAATTGCATGAATGGAATCAAGACTTTTGACACTCTTGATTTCAAATGATGTTGGTTGGGATGGATGGATGGATGGATGGATGGATGGATGGATGGATGGATGTCTTGGACCAATTGAGTGAGAAATAAGCTGATGATGGAGTCAAATTGATACGTATACGAATGATAAGAATGAATTGGATTATGATTGAGACAATTGTTTCCAATTGAGATGAATTGACTTGTTATTCACGAGAAATGTGATTTCTTCACGGTGGATGAATGAATGAAGTAAGTGAAGCCTCATGTAAGAAATGATAGAGTATCGACTTTCCCCACATGCATCTTCATCAAGCATCTTCATCAAACATCTTCACCATGCCATGGCCCATGGGCAAACACATCCAAGCCAAGCACGCAAGCAAGCAAGCAAGCAAGCACGCACGCACAAGCAAGAAGCAGCAGCAGCGGCAGTAGTAGTAGTAGTAGTATCTAAGCATTATTTTGGTTAACCCACTTGTATAATTATGCCTTTTCATTTCTCTTCTCTTTTTTACCAACATTTGCCCAGCTGGAGGTGTATATCTAGTACCTACCTCAATGTATCTAGTATACAATTGCATAAATTTATCCGCGGCCGCCGCTTCAATCCATCTGTAACACTCACTCACTCACTCACTCACACACTCACTCACTCACTCACTCAACCTCTCTGATGACCCCAATACCAAAATACCAAAAATACCAAAAATACCAAAATAAGATAAACCGGCCCAAGAAATTGAATTTCCCATATTTTATTTTCAGATCGTGCTGCATTTCCCTAGTGTATTTCCTTAGTGCATTCAAATGTCAGCCTGACCTAGAGACTAAACCCAATACAGTATCATGTATCACATCGCCAGCCAATTCACGAACCAATGAATTAATTATCCCACCAAGCTAAACCCAACCATGAACTTCTTTTCTTCCAAGTTCCTCCAAGGTGAGTCACATCTTCTGTTACACATCTTCCTTCACTTCTTTCGCCTCTTTCATTCGACCAACCTATCCATATTGACCAACCACACGTTTCAATGGTCCTTTTGGGCAACCCAACTCATCTGAAAGTCTGCCAAAGGCTCCATCCATGACCTTTCCGTCTTCTCAATTGGAGCCCCCCGAAGCAACAAGATATCGGTAGATGATCTCATTGAGTCTAATCAGAGTTTGAGTGATCAATTGATTGATTTGTATCCATCACAATGAGACAATGGAGTGGTGAGTATCAGAGAGAGAGAGTGTGAGTATGAGTGTGAATGAGTATGAATGAGCATGAGTATCAGCACCTAGGTATGAAGATGAGGGTGAGTACAGTAATTGACATTCATCTTTTATCTCGTCCCCCCTTCTATTGTCCCCCCTTCTATTAACTTCTCACCGACCGAAACAAAGCAAAGCACAGCAAAGCACAGCAAAGCACAGCACAGCACAGCACAGCAAAGCAAGCCTCGAACAAAGTTAGCTACTCCATATCTCACTCAACAGTTATTTTTATTTGTATTTTGCCTCCAATATATCTCGCTGACGAATGACTGGAACATTATATCATCACCTCATGATATGATTGGTCAATTGATGAATTATAGTATCCCTTTCCTTCTGGTAACTTCTACCTGAGCGAGAGAAAAAGGCAAGCAGCGGAAAGGTATCAAGGTACCAAGGGATCCAGCTATCCAGCCATAAGCCATGAGCCATGAGCCATGAGCCATTTAGTACCGACGCATCTGATACTATTGAAAAGAGGACGCATGTACCTCCTACCTACCTCCTTCTTACTATCCCACGCTTCCCGGGACTGCCCGCCTCCTTCACTAGTACACGCAGACACAGCTACAATCACTCCAAACAAAAACAAAGAATCCCAGGTAGGGTATAAAAAAGAAAAGAAAGAAAAGAAAGAAAAAAGAATCGGGCAATCCACACAGAGATCCAAACCCATTGGAGCCAATCAGGATGGTGGACATTGGTCTAAGAATCATTCAAGTCTAACCGCTGCCTGACCTGACCTGACCTGACCAAGAAGCAAATTCACTCTAAAACAGCATTCACACCTAGGTACCTCCTTTTTTTGGTCATGATTTGATTATTATATTATCTCTGGTCTCTGTCCCCGCCGTTACCAGATATTTAATTATTTTTGATTTTATTTTTATTCTTATTTTTATTCTTATTTTTATTCTTATTGGAAGTGGAATTGGAATTCTATTTCTCTTTCTATTTTCATTTTTATTACTTTCATCATCATCATTATTATGTTCCATCAAGTTTTAGTAATAATCCTCACACCAAAGAACTAGGATAACACCACAACACCCTACATACCTACATACCTACATACCTTTAACAAAGTATCATCTTCCAATTGCGCTTATTAGTGCATGACCAGTTGAATTGATCACCTCGTGGCAGCCTACGAACCGTCCGCTGCGTATTTTGGATTGGAATGGAATGACTGGTTAGAGTCATCCGCCTCCATCCATATTCACACACACTCCATACACACTACATACACACTTTATACTTCTTCTCACACCTCCCTCCTTTTCCTAGCTATTCAAAAAGAAGGGTACCATACCATACATACCATACCATACCATACCAGGCCATACTTATTATACTTGTTGTTCATCTCCCTCGCTCTCTCTCCCTCTCTCTCTTGCACATGCAATTCGTCTTCTCCCGTTGCTTGCTTCTTGTTATTTAACTCCTCCTTCCTCATCAAGCATACACACATCCCATACATATCTCAACTCAAATCATTGCCATCTACTGTGTATTGGATTCACAATTGATTGCATTCCTCTCTACATTCACCAACAACAATAACGCAATACCCCGCCATACCTCAATTGAAATCCCATTTTCAATAAACAAGAGGTCAATCACGCTTTGCATTGAATTGGGATCAAACACAAAGAACTTTCCAGCCTAATCCTCAGCTGACCAACACTGCGCAACACTACGCAACACTTACATATACACAGCCTTCTTGACCATATCTACGATATATCTGTCTCCATCCCCGAACTTTCTTTTTAATTCAGAAATCTTCTCGACGGATTTAAGAAGCGGGATATCCGATTTCCATTTGCTTGCGAGACCTAGAGTGGCGCGGGGCAACAAACAAACGATTATGGATGACAAAACATTCACCTCGATCCGGCAACCTTCTACTACCTTCGATTTTAGACACTCACCAATTACTACAAAACCATTCATCAATTCAACAACCTCTACTTCGACACACTCAACCCAACCCATCAAACCAATTCGTACAGCATCTTCTCGCCCCATGAGTATGGAACGTAAGAATAAGCTTGAGATCGCCAGTACGCTTATGTCACCTCCAGAGCCACTTCCTCTCGATAACTTTGCACATTCGTGCATGCCATTCACAATGGATGCAAAGATGCGAAAATTACATTCAATCGTCGGTGCGACGTTTCCCATATCGCCACCTGTGTCTCCAGAGACCAAGGCTCGGTCACCAGAAGAGCCCGCTGGTTCACAAGCAATTACCGATCCAATTCTATACCCACTTTCCGACAATCAAAGCACATCTGCCACTCAATCATCCCTCTTCGCAGACAATGACGATCCTCTCGTTACACACCGTGTAGTCGACGGGCATGTTGCAGCCAGGAAAGCTAGCATGTTCCGAGAAGCCTCCCCTCCACGCCGCGATGAGTACGAGCTCGCTCTCGAATTTAAATCACAAGTTGTTAAGATTATGTCCAAGGATCCGGCTCTTTGGTTACGAAGGGAAATGGTGTACCTAAGGAGAGACCGCGAGTTGCAATCGGGTGCAAGACGATGGACGAATATTGCTCCTGCAGTGGGAAGAAGCACAAGAGTTTTAGGCAACACTGCTACAAGAGTCACAAAGACAGTACGCCCTCCTCGACCAACCCAGACACCCCGAGGTGTACGTACAGTATCCTCGACAACCCCTGGTCCCGATGTCAAGCGAGTTGCTCGGGAAGATAAGGATTTTGAAAACCTTCCAGATTATTGTCCACCAATTACCAGTCTTCCCAACAAACCCAATTCATTGAAAGTCGATTGGAAGGGTGCCCCAATCGATCTCCGCAGCGATCCAAATGTCCATCTTCTCCATCCGGATGAGGTCTCTCTTGCAGCCAATCTTCGTCTTGATTGTGCCACTTATCTTACATCCAAACGTCGAATCTTTATGAAACGAATTGAAGCGTTGAGAGTCGGAAAGGAGTTCCGAAAGACAGATGCTCAACAGGCATGCAAGATTGATGTCAATAAGGCTAGCAAGCTTTGGCAAGCATTTGACAAGGTTGGATGGCTCAATCCATCATGGGTCAAGAAGTATGCCTAGAGCGATGACTCTTGTCGGCTGATCAAATTTCGCCACTCAACACTATCACCTACCACTATGATTCTACTGCTATTCGTACCAGTATACGAGCCACGATTACGACCTTTGCCTGCCTTTTTTTTTACTCATGAATTATTTATCGTTTTTAACTGCATTGCGACGGTTATTCGCTTACACTGAGACTCAACTTTTCTTGACATCACAGTTTGCAAGCATATGTTACTTGGTCCATTTGTTTTCTTTCTATTTTCCGCCTGGTGCATATCATACATACATATCAACATCATATTATCTTGCATCGGGCTGCTTTGATACCCAAGAGAGCCTGCCCAGCTCCTCTCTCACGACAGCTTTTTTTTCTTGTTTCATCTCTTTTGTTATCTATGGCAGGGGAATACTATATTCCAGCGTGTCTCACTTCTTGCTTATTATTCTTTGACTTTAAAGTCTGGATACATACATCTTCAACACCGTGGATGGATTTCCCCTTTTTTTTTCTTTTTTTTTTAGATAGGATGGATTAGTTTGTTTTATGGAATATGATTGACCTCCTGGATGGTGGAATATCATTGGGCGTTTTTAGTGACATATGAGTGGTATCAACTCTACTCATGGACCATGGATGGTCTGGTTGTGGGGGTATGGCATGGCATGGCATGGATGGGGCTTGTTTGGGGATTGGTTGGTTGCATTGGGTATGGGGTGGGCGGATTTTTTCCATGTGCGTACAGATTGGATTGGGTTGAATTGGAAGATTTGAGAGTGAGAGGAACACAACAATGAATGCACAGTGTGGTCTGGCATGGCATATCATTAGATTGAATAGTTATGGCCTTTGAAAACTCGAGAATTATCTTGTATGAGATCGGATGGATCAATGAAACTTTGAGATGGATGGATGGATACATACAGATATAGAGTGTCATAGTGCGTAATTATAGTGTGTTGTGGGTTGGAAAGTTAGATAGTCTCTCTTCCATGAGAACTCTGGAATCGATATATTTTAAAGTATTTTTGACTTTGACGATGGTGTTTTTTGTTGTATATTGTATATTTTGATTACTCTGTGATCTTTGATGATTGAATGAGTGGATGGAAGAGAGGGGATAGCGTGTTGATGTGTTGATGATGTGTTGATATTGTATTGTCGGTATGTTTGGTCAATAGTGAATCAATTGTACGGAGTAAATGTATATATATATATAGTATTCATAGTATACAGCACAAAGTATGAACACGTAATACGTAATACATAGCACATAATATATAGCACATAGCACATAGCATGAAGTCGGCTATCCAGCTACTCAGCTATTCAAATAGCCGATAACTGATAACTAATAACTGATAACTCGCTCACCCCCCTTTGTATGTATTGCTTGTAAGCGAGATGTATTGGTTGTTACGAGTACTGCGATGAGTAACTGCGATGAGTATACACTGGACCTGCATCGAACTTGGTGTGGTATTTATATTTTGTATGTTATTTTGGTTGGATTATATGGATAGATTATATGGATAGATTATATGGATAGATTATATGGATAGATTATATGGATAGATTATATGGATAGATTATATGGATTGTATCGCGAGGTGTGCGTGTATTCCTGCCTGTCTGTCTGGATTCCGTCTGTCCACATGACTGTCCTTCCTGCTAGTTGGTTATGTATGTGTTCTTTTGTGTTGCTTGCGGGATTGTATGTTATGTGTACTATGTATGTTATAGGTACCTGTCTAGTGGGTGGGCAGGTGCTAAAAGTTAGATGAGATGCTTGTTGGTGAGGGAAGGAGTGATGCTTTCATTGTTATGGTGGACATAACTAGCTGACATGTCACATTCTCTGATATCAAACTGTACAGTAGATAGGTATTCAGAAATTCTTCTTCTTAGATAATTGTGAATCTATGCTTCCTTCTCTTAGCATCATTATATCGTATCTTATCGTGTCCTATTCTATCCTGCCCTACCCTACCCTATCATATTCATCTCGCAAGAACAACCATTCATTAAATATTAACCTAGATTCCCACGCACGATCAAGCCATTCCCTGTCCAGAATTAAGCAGGCCCTCTCTCTTCGCTTCATTAATAGCCTTTAACTTTGCTGTTCCAACACCTGCCACACCTGCCTGTTGATCCTTGCCCAACCACGGTTTGACCGCATCTCCCAACATGCTTCCCGAAAGGAAATAGACGAATAATCCTAGGATAATCAACACAAATGCAATCGGATACAAATAGTAGATGGTGTATCCGAAAACATTGATACCAATAATCACACCCCAGAAATTGGCCGTGAGAAGCGAGATATCGAAGAATGCCGCAGATGCCATTCGTAGGATAATAGGAGCGAGGGTATAGAAAAGTGCAAGAGCGAGTGTGTATCCAACAATATAACCTCCGACTTGGCCGTCCCAGACGGCGTTTTGGAAAGAGTGACGATCAAATATGGCAGCTGTGATACCGTTGATGATGATACCGAAGAGACCAAGCATGCCTAGGACTTCGTACATAGGACGTTTGGAAACGAACCATTCTTCGAAAACGTTCGAGAGTCCATAGAGAGTAGCGCCGGCTAACGCGAAAAGATCACCCTTCAACATGGTAGGTGGATTGCCTCCATTGGTACCAGTAATATGATCAGATGCAAGGAGAATACCCATACCACCACAGCATACGAGAATGGAAATGACTTGGAGCCACTTGTATCGAACACCGAGGAATATGAATGAGACGATTACAACGCAAACGATGGACCAAAAATTGATGAGTTGAGCGCTGAGGACATTGGCTGTAGGATGTTAGTAACTTTACACAATACATTTTTAAGAAAGGAGGAATACGTACTCCATCGATAAGCCAATACTGTGAAATAATTTCCCTCAACATCCATGAAAGACAAGATGACATACTTCCAGCCATCTACCCAGAGAAGCTTCAAATAATCTCTCCATCCATACTTGTAGATAGTGTAAGTCGTGTAGATAGCGCATAACAAGACGTAGTTGAAGAGAGTCTGAAAGGCTGGGATCGAGGTTCCCTTATTCGCCAGGAGTGTAGTGAATGTGTTGGTAGCCGTGATGCAAAGTGAAAGAATTTGTCTGTAAAATGAATAGGTTAGATTTGAAATAATATGCTAAAACTGATTGGCATAAGATAAGACGTGAGAAGTCCTTTTCAGGGCAATGGTGTTAATTGTCTCATGGCTTGGTCTCCCAGGCTCTGAAGTAGCAAATACTTTATAAGTTGCAAAACATCACATGGACTCGTCGTCATCTTATGCCAAAATAGCGAAAGCAGAAAAACTTACCCAAGAACTAGGATAATCCAGAAGTCTCTTGTGAGCAAATAAGCCCACCACTTTTTATTTTTGGTCTCCAAGTTTTCAATGGCATGTCCCAGAATCTCTCCATCGACTTGATCACCCGCAACTCTATCGCTGGCCATACCAAAGCTTCCACTGCCCTGAGCGCCATCGCTAGATTTTGTATGTCTGTCTCCTTCCAAAGCATTGACATTGGTCTCTACTCCGGCAACTTTAACATTATCTCCCATTTTGGAACTCATGTTGTCTTTCCCGACTCTTTCCGTATCGAATTCCAATTGATCCTGGCCCTCGTCTTGATATTCAGAATTGACGTCTGAGTCCGAGTCTGAATGAAAGGTGTCTTCTAAGAGTCCGATTCTCGATTGTGGATCCACGATTGGTGCTGAAAAGGATTTCCAGTACTTGCTTTGACGAAAGGTGGTAGTTTGGGTAGTAATGACGTTGATCGAATGAGGGGTTGGTACTAGTTATGGTCGGCTTATCGCAAAGTCGATTTTCCCAATATACAAATTAATTAATAAGTCTTTCTACTCCTCCACCGTTGTAAATTGTGAGCGCAAAGACTTCAAGTCGCCCACTATGATAATTATCTTATCTGGTTCATTGACCGTTGACCGATATCGTATACAGAAGAGATTCAGTGAAGAGCAAAAGAAAAAGAAGAGAATCAGTGATGGGAATTCAGATTACTTTAACTTTTTTGATAAGCCTCCGTTTATCAAATAGTGGGGCATAAGGTGCATAGTGGATCCATCCGACAAGCAGAGTTCGTTAAAGGAAAGTTTGTGATTGGATTAATGTGTGCCAAAACCAGGATCTCGTCCGAAGCTAAGGGCGGGATAATGTGAGCCTAGACTGGGGTCGGACAACCCCGATGAAGAAAAATGAAGAGTTTTTTGGTAGTAAAATTGGATCAGTGGATTGGATAAGTTTGTGAATACATTGAGAGGTGGCAGGACGACGTGGACGGTGAAGAATGTCTGACACATGGGAATTGAGAAGTACGTGGGATATCTAGTCTCCAAAAATATAATATGTACGCCACTTTTTACAGCTCCACAAACGCCATCAAGCCATGCTTCGTCTCATTCGTGATATACACTTGGGCTTTGGAGATATGTGCATGTGCAGTATCTCACTCAACCCAAGAACTCCTTCAATGGCCCGCCGACATGTTCTACATCCAATAGGAATGTGTCATGTCCAAATTGGCTCACGTCTTCTCCAAGCTCAACATGACTTACTTTGGTGTTCCCTGCCTTTCTCAGCGTATCAGCAATCTCTCTTTGCTGCCACGCAGGGAACAAGATATCGCTAGAAATGCCCATAACTAGAGTAGGATGATCTTTCATGGCTTTCATCCCAGATACCAAGTCCGCAGGGGGACCTGAAGATGGCTCAATGGGTGTATTGATATCTGTTGTCCCATTTGCTTCTGGCTGTTCCTGGTATGGGCTATCTGGGAGAGTAAGGCTGCATGCTGCATCTCCAAGAGAAGATTCAGATTCAGCCCCAGTTCCCTTGCGGGCTAAATGATCTGCTCTTCGTGATGAAGCCGCCAGTTGATTTGTCGCTCCGAGGTCAAAGAGATCCATAGCTTTGCTGACATATAGAAGACTATTTGGATCGTACTCCAAACAAAATTTCTCGCCTGCATGATCTAGATAAGTCTCGATAAGGAAGTCTGGACACAAGGCAGGTTGCTTGCTTGGATCGGCTCTTCGTCGACCAAATCTTAACTCCCATTCAGGTCCCGAGCGATATGTTACAGTTGCAATTTCACGCGCAAGTTTCATGCCTGCGTGAGGGGGAATATGATCGTAGTAGAATCCTCGATTCCAATTCTTGTCCATCATCAACACTTGCCGTTGAGTATGGCGCATTGCAATGCTGTAAGGGTGGCTTCGTGCACATCCAGAAATACTGGCCACTCGACCAACTCGTTCAGGAAACAGGACCCCAGCAGCCAACGATTGCATGCCGCCCATACTCGAACCAACACTCGCATATAGTTTCGTGACTCCTAAACCATCGAGTAGTCGAAACTGTGCCCGCACCATGTCCTCCATGGTAAGAATTGGGAATCTCGTCGCATATCGTTTTCCGTCTGCTGGGTCGATTGTCGAGGGTCCTGTCGAACCATAACATCCTCCAATAACATTCGTGCATATGATATGATATTTGTTCGTATCAAGACTTTTATCCGGGCCTATAAACTTTTCCCACCATCCTGGCTTAGGATTCGCTTCTGTTGAATGTGCATGTGAAGATGCAGACAATCCAGTGTGCAGTAAAATGACATTCGACTTGTCTGCGTTCATCTCACCCCATGATTCATAAGCAATGTCGAATTCTCGCAAGACTCCCCCCCAGTCAAGCAATAAAGGATTGTCGCAGTGAAATTTAAGTGTTACTCCGCTAGTATAAGATGGTTCTGGGCCACTTGAAAGGGATCGAGCTTCTAGAGTCGCAGACTTGGTTTCGAGAGCATCTAGACAAGGGAATGCCATTGCCGGATTAGAAGCCTCTGCCAATGACGCCTGAGTAGCATTTCGCGAGCCAGATCCATGGTAGGATCTTGAGATATTTTGTGAGGATGTTTGGAGAGGGGTGATAGCTTTGAGAGCCAATTGTCTTGTCCAAAGTCTTGGAACAGCTTTCGTACTCCTCACACCTGTTCTCGCAGTTGCGATAAGACCCCTGGCAGTATTCATGTTTGATGGTTTGTAGATTAAAAAGAAATCATTGTTTAACTGAAGTTTGTGAGATCAACTTACATTTCAGAATTAATATGCAATTTTGTTTTGTCAGCGATTTCGGTCAAAACAAAAGCAGCCACTACTGGCTTACAATGCAGCTTCTAGATAGCACTATTATCTCTTTCAGCCAATTGCGTGCTAGAACGTGACATTTAGCTGGGTACAGAGAAGGCTGAAGCCTTGCTTCTTTTTCTCCATTCAAACTCTCTTGTAGCCTTACGCTAATGCTTGGACCCCTGAAGTGGGTACGTCATGGAGGCAACATCAACGAAACAGCCTTGGACGTTCATCTGTGGCACAGCTGAACCGGCACAATGACAACCTGCTACCTTCACTACCCGATTTACCTACAAAAACATGCTTCAGTTTGGGAAATATTTCTACAATACCATTTCCAACATAATGTCAGGAACAGACCAAAACAAAGAATCAGAGCTACCCCTCAACATGCAATTTTATGACTCCGAGAGATATCAGCCATCTTTAGAAGATGTGCTCACTGTTAAAAATATCCTCTTCACTCTACGCCCAGAATCACCGCTTCCTCTAGAGCTCATCGACGCCATAATAGACTTATCCGAATATTGGCCTCATACAACAACCAAAGGATTTTTCTTTCCCGGTCAGGAAGAGGGTGACCAGAACGTCAACATCAGTAGACGAGAAGTCACCATCAGAGCCGGTGGCCTATTAGAGAATAAGTTCCTTTTACGGACCCTTCCCATCGGCTATCTTCCATCTCAAGGAAACAACAATGATTCATCTCTTGAAATAGATCCAGCAGATCAATGGAAATTTTCTAAACAGAGACCCAAGCCTTTGCCAAAAGATCGAGAAATCCCACAAGATGCCACAGAGGAAGTCCTCAATGAGTGGGTGGAGAGATCGCAAATTCGTGGGGAACACCCTTGCAAGAAAATCGTATTTCATCTCAGAAGTCACGATCAAGGATGGGGAGGTGTACGTACAGATAAAGGAACATACAGAGGATCATACACATGGTTTGACGTTGGCCTGGAAAGAACATATGCCACGAGAAAAGGTAATTCAACATGTTTCTTCAAGGCTCACGCCAATAACACATCCAATCTTCAAGATCTAACAACTATCAAACCAGCAGAACACATCCCTGAAAGCCCCTCTTTCTGTCTCTCAAGCTCCGATTCCGACACACAAGATTCGACGAATGAGATTAAATGCAGTACACAAACAATCTTCCCCGATCTTCAAGATAACCCAAGCTATGATCGTGAAAACGATGCGAACCCGGCCACAAAATACCCACACATGTTCGTACATGCACTCAACCCTGATAACAAGATCCTCCAGAAAAACAAAACCGCAACAAGGGTTTTCGAGGATCACAAGATAACATGGAGATTCAACGATGATATACATCCAGAAAGTCCCGAAGCAGACGAACTAGAAGCTCAAGGTAGAGGACGAGAAACTGCTAATGGTGAATTTGTTCGCAACCTGAAAATTGGTGATGTGGTAACGCTTTGGGCGAAAGCAAGGTTTCCAGGTTGGGCTAATACTGTGGAGGATGTAAGTATGGATGTTTATTATGCGGTCTAAGTGTATGTACTATCTACGTGATGATCCAGTGTTATTCAGGAATCATCATGGAGATTTTTAGGACCGTTTCAAGGAGCTCACACCTGCTGTTTCCAAGGTGTTGCTGAAGAGCAAACTGAGAAAGGTGGTGAGTCGTTACCGGAGATTGTTGTAAATGTTAGCATGAGGTAGGACATTCGTCGAGGATTGTATTGTTCGCGCGGCTTTGAATTTTTTTGAGCAGCGGGCTGCTTGCCCATGATGATATGATAGGACAGGGTCAAATTGATATACGAAGGGGGGTGATAAATTAGCTTAATTACACCATGATACCAACCACACACAGAGAAATTTGCATTGCTTCGAAGAGTTGTCTCCATCTTCAGTTTCTAGCCCCATATTGTGATGACACTTGTTGCGATCTGTCTTGGGAAACACACCAGAACCATTAAAATCAACCTTTTTTTGAACGATTCGTAAATAAACCCCCTATAAAGATGTACACATAACAGTTTACGATGGAATTTCATTTATGCATGCCCTGTACACTTTTTATTTTATCATACAAGTAGTCCCCGCAGCCATTTAACTACATCACTGAATCTTCTTTCCACTAGTCGTCAACTTCAATGGTACAGGCTTGCTCCATAACCAAAGAGCAACGAATGCAACCCATCCTGTAACTGTGGCGCCGATTCCGGCAATCCATGGCCAAGCATTGCTGATTGCCCAACTTCTGGTGTATTCGTCGTGGGCAAAGTGTCTTACTGTGACGGTGTTCTTTTCCTCGATAGTGGTGAAGAATGGTCGCTTGTAGTTGACCTTGAAGTTAAAGATACCGTGTTGATCTGGAAGCTTGAAGCTTGTGGTGTATGTTTGAGACTCAGAAGTGCTAGTTGATGGCTTAAGCACAAGACGATGGAATGGCGAAAGCATAGAGAACTCGAGTTGGAGGTAGTCTCCAGTTGGTGGGGTGAATGGAACCCATTTGTCCCATGAATACTCAGAAAGCTCGATTTCGTATGTCTGTTAAATTGTAAGTTATGTTTCAATAATGTCAATTGCGTTACTTACCACATCGTTCTTGATTCTGTAGATCTTTGGGTTGGTGTCATTGCTCTTGACACCATTTTCATGAAGGTAATGCTTGATGCTTCCAACCTTAAGGACTCCAATTTCTTTGAAGGTCCAGCCGGTAACCTCCTTCGAGAATTCTTGATTGGCAGTTTTGGTCTCCTTGGCGTCAGATCCGACACCTCCCATTCCAATGCTACGCTTGACCTTAGCATCGAACCATGTGTCCTCAAGAATCTCTGATGACCCAATAACTGTGAATCTAGCAGAGTTTCTAGCTTGCATGGTGGTAATGAGTGATAATTGTTGTCCAACAGCAAAGGGGTCTTCTACACCCTCGATATCCTCCTTGGGGTTGTAAGAGTATGCGGTTCTTGGAGCTCGGAGTAGTGGAGTCAATAATGGACTGGTGTTTCCCAATGTCTGTCCAACAGCTCTTGGGAAAGCAATGACTTCCCCGCCTTTGCCATCTCCACGGAAGTAGTTCTTAACATCTGGTCTGACAGCGTCTGGTCGTGGCAGAAGAACGACGTCGTGCTTCTCTGCGGCACTCAATGTATCATAGTTGAAGTGATCAATAACAAGAGAATTGCGGTCGGTTGGAAGGTGGATGTCGAGCTCCAAGAGTAATGAGACAAGGGCAGTGGGGGTAGGGTGAGATGACGAGAGAGTTAACAGGATATTTCCCCCCTTGTTAATAAATTCGAGAAGGAGCTTTGGTGTCAAAGCTGGTCCCAATCCTGCTACGTGTTAATTGAGCTCATTCCAGTGAAGTAGGACTCGTACCTTTTGACTTGGATGGCAAGATAAGTAGATGGTCGAAGGAACGCTCTCCCAATTCAAAAAGTCCCAATTTCTCGTTTTTCGGCGACTCGTATGTTAATTTATATCCGCGTGCTATTTGCGCAGATGATTTAGTAAAATGAACCTCACAATTGTAAGTTTGCTACCACAAATAGCTACGACATACCTTCAAGATCTCCAAAGTATTTTGAGTATTTCGACTTCTCAGACAATTCCTCCAATACAACTAATAATTTGTTTCCGCCAGCACTCAAAGCTGAGACGGCACTGAGCAAGCCCAGCAACAGAAAAGAGAGAATCCACCTCATATTTTTGTTGTGGTTGACTTCAATATTCTTTCTTTCCAAATTGTGAATTGCGCGGCTTGGAAGCTTTAGGAAACGTATGCAATGCCAAGAGTTTCCCACGGCGCAGGGATTCTGATTAGTGTCTGATAGCTACACGTGATTTTGGTATACTCGCGACATCAACGTCAAACTTCCAGTCCCGAGCGATTTCAAACCCCCGCGGAAGAAATCAGCAATAAGAAATTCTTGTAAGTTGTCTGACAATCAATCATTTAAGAAGAAGCAGCCATTTTATTTCTAGTAACATGCTAATAACCCTAGATAAAATGTCGTCCACAATACCACGATTCTTCTCTCAACCTTTTCGCTACATGCGATGGGCAGCCATTGAAAAGCCCGCTATCTTCTTCTCCATAGCCGTCGGAAGCATTGGACCAATTCTCGTTCTCACAGTACCAAAGATCCGTCACAGACTCGGGGACGGACCAAGACCGCAGATTCCTTTGACATATCCAAGTAGGTTGATGCACAATTTGGGGTTTAGAAGCCAATAATGTTTGCAACTACTAATGAATGTGTTTCGGGCAGTGCCTTCTGGACCAAGAAAACCTTTGAGTGGTTACGATGACGAGTAAAGTTTTATGGGGGTCAGGGAGGTTGTCGGACGAAACAATCGTGTTTGTACATAGGAATGGCGTCAATGAATCGAGGGAATACCTTTACAAATGATATCATAGCGATATATTGTCAAAACGATCCGATGATCAAGTCCGAATCGATACGACTGTTCAGCGGGAAGACCTGAGGTAGGGTATCATATTCGTATTTCCAGTGGAAGACAAAAGCTTGATCTTTGCCCCTTACCTCAAAAATGTTCTCTTTTGGCTATGAGTGACTCGAGGCTTTATATTCAGAGCTCAGTAGCAAATTCCTAGGTACAATGGATACCCTTCCCTGGCTATCGACGTGAAGAATATCGCAACTGTTCACAAGTGCCTTTCTCGAAGTCACTTTTCTATACTGTCGTTCTTAATATTTTCAACGTTTATTTTTTTGTTAGTTGCTCAGCGCACTTCTCTGGCTGCCTGCTTGTTGAAATAAAAAGTAATGTAATTGTGTCAAATTATTAAAGGGAAATCCGCTATCTACGTCCACGAGGCAAGTGGAGTCTCTCAATATTCCCTACATCTTCAAACGAATATGGCAAGAATGCACAGCTGGAAAATTTCATGATGATTTTAATTCAACAATATTGTTCATACGTGCAAACAGATAGCGTCAGCCAGTCCTCCTCCGCATTTCGTGCTTGCAACTAAATGAGTAGAAATCATCATTATGAGACTTCTTTTCCTCCCTCCCCAAAGAACCAACCAGCCAGCCACTCGATTTTGCTTATTTGGAGGGCAAAATTAAATATGTCAAAAGACTTTGATCAGATAGGCAAAACCTCAAACTCCTGGGTGGAATTTATGAATTTGTGAATTTTGTGCGCTTCCTGGCCAGGACTTACCTCGAAAGGCTGCGTCTAGGAGTTCTCACTGGTCCCAACACCCTCGATTTTCAAGGAGTATAAGTGTTGTAATTAACAGAATATAAGGTCCTGAAACTGACCACTGGACCAGGGGGCCCAAAGGTCAGCGAAATTTTGCTAACTGACAGAGGGCCGCTTATTTTCTCTTATATAGTAGAGTGGCAATTCACTTCTCCTGATTTGATAGACCCACTCATGAACGGGATTGACCTCGGGAATCCTCATGTTAACTTTCTTCCCTCATCTTTTATCACTGCTTCCAAAGATATCCAAAAATTCTGATGTTTTGGAGAGGCAAAACCTAATTGATACCAGAATGGTATCCCTCCTTCTCAAAGTGTGAGTGCCTATGTTGGGGCTTCCCTTAGAGGTTATCCTGAGGTTTATATCATTGGTCCCAACACACTCTCTTTTTAAATCGAATTGATAATGTTGTAATTGACAGAGCCGGAGTCCCTAACCACTTATTAACCATGAGATTTACCCAGAGGTAAAGGAGACTTTGCTAACTGACAGAACATAGCTTATTTCATATGATATAGAAAAGTAGTATATTCACTTGCGTCGATCTGACCAAAATCTGCTTGTCCGAGGCCCACTCACAAACAGGAGTGAATCTTCATATCAAACCACATCACTTCCAGGAAAGTCTTAATGGTCAAAGAAGCAAAACCTCAAGCCTCCCTGTATCACACTTCCTTGTCGGAGCGCAACTCGAGATGAGAGACTTTGTTAACTGATGCAGTGTCGCTTATTTCACGGAAAGTCTGTCATCGGCTGGGAAGCAAAAACTCCTCACGGTAGGCCAGAAATCATCGGTCCCAACCAGATCAGCTTTCACCTCGATGTTGTCATTATCAGAGCTGGGATCCATAATCAGCAAGTCTTGATTTCAAAAGGCCAGGGAGGTTTTGCCAACAGATATGATGTTACATTGGTCGTATCATATAGTAAGGTTTCAATCCATCTTTATCTTAATGTGAATGATAATCCTTATCCGCAGCCGACACTTCAAGCAAACCTAGTTTGAATTGAGAATCGCCATTTCGGCCTTAAGTCATGCACTATCTAGCAACTAGTTCGCGATGGGATATTATTGTAGGCTATAGTTAGAGTAAACCAATCACTCCTTGAGTTACTATGATTTCTTCTCAAATATTTCGCGCCCCAAATATCGCTATGTTATAAGTTTACACCTCACTGGAAGCCCAATTTCGAGACGTCAGCGCTTGTAAGTTTTCCTTGTATCATCTCCGCCATTACTTTCCCAGTACCCAAGCTCATGCTAATACCCCAAGGTCCATGCCCTGCAGCAAGCCAGATTCCTCCATCTTTATCATTCCTAGTACTCATTCCACCCAAATTATCATCAGCCACCTTCGCCAAAATCGGCGTTCCCCTTTTCGTAACCGGTCGAAAGCATAAACCCTTTCTAACAACTTCTATTTCAAAGCTTTCGTCAAAACCGAACATCCTTCTCGCCGTGTTCTCTAATATCTGTATGGAATCTTCTTGAAACTTGGATTCTGTTGCAAGTTTTGGTAATGGTTCAGTAGACGAGTTTAGACCTGCGACATAGATCTCACCACCCTTCCTCGAAAACACTTCAGGACAATAGCCCTCCTCATCACTAGCAAATACAGCTTGACATTCTTTCTCTTCCGTCTCCTCGTCCCAATTTGGTGTTCTCACTACCAAAGAATGACCAGCCAAACTAGTGATGGGTAATTTCAATGTTGATTCTGGGAACAAGGTAGAGAATACCTCAGGTGACCAACATCCTGCTGCTATCAGAATTTTTGTACATGGAACATCCGATTCAATATTGGTAGAGGTGTTCAAGATACGTATACTAGATATTTCGGATCTCATATCTTGGTGAATGGACAATGCCTTCGCAGGGTGATGAAGTTGTACGCCGCGCTCAAGACAGCTGGCAAGGAGGAACTGACACAACTTGAGGGGGTCACTTGATATGTTAGTGCGATTCTGTCAGTAGATGATGTTTTGGATGAACTCACACTTGAGCTGTACTTCCCTCTTTACTGATAGATTCCATCTCATCACCCTCATTCTTTTTGAACCACTTAGGCCACTCTCCGGTAATACTTGCCGCTTCCTTCACACCTCCCCTATCATTACCGCTAGCAGTCTCGGCTCTGCTCCCGCCCACTCTCAACCAATCGTCTCCTCTTACTCCCTTCTTCCCGCTCTTTCTCGCCTTCTCTGCAGCAATATGACTCACAAAATTCAAACTTCTACTCACACTATATCCCCATTTCTCAGCACCAGAATTTTCCTCGGCAAGTTTTTTGTGTTCCTCGAAACTCAAGAGCCCCAAGCTTGATGATTCATCACAAAACCAATCGCGAGAAAGAAAACCAGCTGCGAAGCCTGAAGCGGATGAGAAAAGTGTGGGAGATGGGTCTACGAGCTGAATGGTGGATGGGTCTTGGGAGAGAGAGAGATAGTATGCGGTTGAGAGACCGATTATACCGGTGCCGAGGATTACGGTGTTGGACATTTTGTGTATTTTGGAAGTGGAATTCTAATAAAGCAATATAAACGTAAGATTTGAACCCAGCAAATCATATAGAACTGATAGACTTTAAGTAGATGCTTAATATCGACGACGCCCTTTTGTCCTACTCCGCAATCGGCATGACGTAATGGTCCAATGACAGTGAAGTCTTCTGCTATATATGAATTGAGTGTTAGAAGCAGTGGAACAGATGTGTTAGCTGATAAGTATGCGAAGAGTAGTACTAGATAGCCACGAATAGTTGATCTTTTCTTATCTCAAACTTCCCATGTGCATGTGTGAGTGAACAGTGTTTGAAGCTCCAACTTTACTAAACGGAAGAGCTCATTTGCCCCACCAAAAGACATCACGCTTTTCTCACCACTCACATACCCATACAATCACCACACCATACCATTTGAAAAACGAACTCATAAAATCATCAATACACGAAAAAAGAGAATGGCACCAAGAACGATTCTTCTCACAGGCGCAAGTCGGGGAATTGGCCTTGCAATTGCCCAGAAACTTCTGAAGGAAAAACATAATGTGGTACTTGTAGCTAGGACTGCAGGACCCATGGAGGAATTGAAGAAGCAGTATCCGGAACAGGTGGAAGTTGTTGTGGGGGACTTGAGTGATTTTAAGGTGGGTGTTGAGGATGTTTGCTGTTGGAAATTTCCTGGATTTGGAAGATTGGGGATTGATCATCGAACTCTAGTGAGAACATGGTTGGAAATGCAGATGCAGGTAGTCAGTAGTCTGCTTTGGCTACTTCCGGTGATATTTGAACTGCAGCGTTCTTAATTGAGAATGCGCCATAAATAAATCGTGCCTACCTGTTCCATTATTTTGCTTTCTTCCTATAATCCCATTTCTAAAACTCAAGAGCCTGCAGCTAACTAAATCCTCCACTACAAGGTAGGACCAAAAGCCGTCGAAACCACCATCAAACGCTTCTCCAAACTCGACAGTCTGATAGTCAACCACGGAACATTGTCCCCAGTAAAACGTATAGCCGACAGCACCCCCGAAGAATGGCGGGGCCTATTCGACGTCAATTTCTTCAGCGCCCTTGCATTCGTTCGTCTCCTCCTTCTCGTCTCCCTTCCATGCTCCAAATCTAACCATACTCCAGATAACCCCTTCAATTCCACATCTGCGCACCACCCGCGGCACCATCTTGCTCACCTCTTCCGGCGCAGCTGCTTCATCCTACAGCACCTGGGGCCCCTATGGTTCCTCCAAAGCAGCTCTCAATCATCTCGCTCAGACCCTTTCAGTCGAAGAACCATT
Source organism: Botrytis galanthina (assembly GCA_004916875.1). Lineage (NCBI taxonomy): Eukaryota > Fungi > Ascomycota > Leotiomycetes > Helotiales > Sclerotiniaceae > Botrytis > Botrytis galanthina. The sequence continues at coordinate 34,518 of PQXL01000024.1, forward strand.
GATCACCAGTCTCGCAATTAGGCCTGGAGTTGTGGATACAGAGATGCAAAAAGAGGTACGGGGTCATAGTACCAGCGGCGTAATGGATAAGAAAGATGCCGAGAAATTCATTGGATTACACGAAGGGGGAAAATTGTTGAAAGCAGAGCAGCCAGGTGGTGTTATGGCTGGATTGGCTAGCGATGAAAAACTGAGAGATGAGGGGCTAAATGGCAGGTTTTTGAGGTGAGTTGTTCTAATCTTGAAGATGAAAATGTAGTTGGGAACTAATACGATTCAAAAAGTTGGGATGATCACTTGTTGCAGAGATATCGGGAGTAGGTTCCAAGTCATATGTGAATGAAAGCGTAGATGGAAAAGAACAGGACGAAGTATAAATATAGAATAGCTTTCTTTTCATGAAAGACTTAAAGCAGGATACATGAACACAGACCAATCACAGTTCACCAGCAAACACGATCTTCACTTTTGATGAAAGGAACCAGCCAATTAAATGTTTGTCCTTTCACTTGGAAAAGTCTTGTTGCATATCTGAAATAATTAATTATCGTGATTTTATTGACTTCAATCGAAAGTCACAAAATGCGACTTTTCTTGCCGACCTCAATTAGAGTAGTATATCTTTCTCTCCAACATATCACCTTATCTTTACAAGAAGCATACCATGAACTGCCTGAATCAAATCCATCGATATGGGACAAATGTATGAGTTCACATCTAGCCAGCCCTCTGGGTATCATGCAAAAAGGCACTTACTCTTCCTCTTTCAACTACGGCTCTCTTCCTGCCTCACCACCATCCATTATTGTCTGCTTTCAAACATTGACGTGGCGAATTCCAGGATAGAGTCTCTGGCTCGTTGTGCCTTTTATGTTATTCTGAAAAGGCAGAGTTTACACTCACTCACGACGAAGCTCCTGGTTTAGGACCACCCTGCGCGCTCCCGCCTCGCTTCATCAACCCGGCAAAGAAAGATGCTAATGCTTCATTTTGAACTTTGCCTTCCGCAGATGGATCAGTACGAGTGCCTGGTGCTGCCGACTCTGGTGAAGAATATGCTTGTCGGTCCTGCGTCTGGTTAGTTTTGCCCAAAGTCGCCAGGTAAGGAAAAGCACTTACCCGTAATCTTTGCAGCATGTCATCGGCATCGACCTGAATACCGCCCATATTAAACTGTACCGGGCCGATATGCTCACTAACTCTTCCTTCATCCGATGCTTTATCCTCACCATTGCCATATTCACTAGACACCTTGCGACCATTAACCAAGCGACTACTATCTACACTCGAGATATCTGGCCCCTGACTAATTGTATGCAGAATTTCGACTTGAGAAGCCAGGAAACTTTGAGCATCAAGACTAGATACTTCCAACTTAAGACCTTGTGATTCTGCAGACGTGGCTTGCAGGGCATCGAGACTGGGGTCTCGAATGACTTCTTCGTATGCTGATACTGCACTTTCAGGTACTGGCAACGGTGGTTGTGAGTGTGTACTACTATCATCGCTAGATGAATCTTCTTCGATGTCAAGTGACCAGCCTTTGTTCACTTCCTCTACGTTGAATCCTTCGCGTAGGACTCGGATTTTACCCCAAGAGTCCCAATTTGGCGGCACAACTACCTTGTCGCGATCAATAAGATTGTGTCTGATAGGCTGCCTTTTGAGAAGAGAATGTATGCCGAGAGAGGAGTGTATTAAGCTTTGCAGAGGGCTAATAACCCCTGGCGTTGTGTATATGAGGGATGCCCCATCTGATATGGTTAGCATATGTGTTTGATTGTTGTGAACATGGAACTTACGCTTGAGGAGGATTGTGCGCAAATACTGTAGAACGTAATCAAACTCGTCTTCTCTCCAAGACCGTTCCTTCTCCAGCGTTTCGATTTTGTCAGACTAGACACCTGTTAACATAGCATATATGCGCCTGCACAAAAGAACCCACGTTTTGACAAACCACGCATAGTGGTAAACCCAAAGCCTCTTCCCATTCTCCAGGACCCAACGGCAAGCTAACATCTCCCTCAGTAGCAGTGCTCCCTCCACCATCTAAAGTACTTCCACCACGTCCTCTATCCCTCCAACTAATCATTACCTCTTCCATTTTCTCCTTACAATCCTCATCCAGAGATATCAATAACGGCCGCAGAAGACGTATCCAGTCCCGCAATTCTCTCAGCCAGAACCATGGTTGCGACCAGTCTAGTAATATGACAATAAGAGTATTTGGTATTGTTTGTGGTGTGAGAAGTGGTTGCATCAGAGGTGTGAAGGAGGGCGAAGGGTCGGCGAGTAAGTATAAGGACAATCGAGCCAAAATATCTAGATGGAGTTAGGTTCTCATCAAAGTAATCAACTGCGCCAAATTAGACATACCTTCATGATCCACATCCAAAACATCATGATATGTGTATCCCAAAGCAAAGTTGTTTGCAATAGGAGGTTGTTTGCTACTCTGTCTATCCTGAGATTTCCTGGTCTCATCCACCGACAAAGCCTCTAGAAATTCTTTCTGTGAATCCGCGGTTCCTCCTATTTTATATTAGTATATCCCATCTTTAGCATATTCGGGATGCTGCTGCAGTACCTAGCACAAGTATATTCTTCTCCGGTAATCGTTTTCCACTTGCGACTCCATCCAACATGGATGACCACATATCCTTTTTCTCCTCATCATCCGTTGATGTCGTAGCTTGTGTATACGTCGACGCCCTGTTGTTTGCCATATCCGCTGTTTTGGAAGTTTATTTACTTCCTTTCCCCTGTATTGCCCTCGTAACCATGCAGTTTGTAGGCCAATTTTTGAAGCCTGAGTAATTGTCGTTGATTTCTCCCGACCCAAAAACTTCCCATCCGATATATGGGAGGTAAGAGATCAATGAATTCCGTATTTATCGCATTGGCTTTTCTAGGCCTCATCAAGTTCTGTGGTTTGGGGAAGCTTCATAAAGTTGTGAATGTAAATCAATGCAGTGGAACACGCGAGGCAAGGGCCCAAATTTATTATTTTGCAGCCTTGTCCTTGCTTCTTCCGCCTCACGTACCTAGTGCATTTGTTACAACTCATTACTCTACACACAACAATATGAATAGTATTCGTCAGATTCAAGAGCTTAATAGACGTGAATTGGAGAATGGAGTGTAAGTTAGCAATCATTTTTACTTCACTGCCGAGCTAACTATTCTCTAGTTCTCCATCCGCCTCGTGGCATACGGATTATCGCGACACAGCTTACATCTACATAGGCGGCCTTCCTTTTGAGCTCTCCGAAGGCGATATCCTGACTATATTCTCACAGTATGGCGAGCCTACATATATAAACTTAATACGGGACAAAGAAACGGGAAAGTCTAAAGGGTTTGCATTCTTGAAATATGAGGATCAGAGGAGTACGGATTTAGCTGTCGACAATTTGGGAGGTGCGGTAATTGCGGGCAGGACGCTCAAAGTGGACCATACGAGGTACAAAAGGAAGGAGGGAGAAGAAGATACTGGAATGGATCTGAATGAGGAGCTGGATAGAGAAGGAGATGAGAGGCGGAAGAGGAGAAGGACCAGTGGAGGGAGTGAGGATAGCGAAGACGAAGAAGAACAGAGACCAATGCTCAAAGAGGAGAGAGAATTAGCGCTGTTAATCAGGGACCATGATGAGGACGATCCGATGAAAGCATTCTTGATAGAGGAGAAGAAGGAAGAGGTCGCAAAAGCACTGGCAAAGGCCAAAGGAGGAAGCAAATCTGAGAGGTCTGAGAAGAGCAGAAAGCATAGACATCACCATAGATCTAGGCGAATTAAGGATGAGGAAGATTTGGATGATGGCCATCGATCTCGGCATAGGTCTCATGGCCATGATAGAGACCGGGATCGAGATCGCGAGTCTAGGAGAAGATCCCCAGACGATGATGGAAAAGAAAGGAGGTCACGGCGAGAAAGATCACCAAGGGAGGATGAGGGTGATAAATTCAGTTCTCGATCACGGAGAGATAAGGAAGAAGATGCGCCAAGGCGTCGCGATTATGAACGAGATGGTAGGCACAAGGATAGGACCAGTGAGCGACGAGGGAAAAGAGACGATTCAAGGGGGTACGAACATGATAGACGGAGGCACTAGTAATGCAGTGTAGGAGAACCTTAGCATTGGCCTATAAGAGATTCTATGACCTATTTGACGCAATATGAAAGTTCTTGTGCATGAATAGCCCCAAATACACGCTCAATGCCCACCCATATATAATGCAACCTAATTAACTCCAATCGTAAGGGGTATTTGGCTCCTTGCCGTGTCCTGTCATACATGCATGAAAAGTGACTGGTATTCATTCGACTCTCAAAATTCTCTTCCAGCCATCTCGTATACAGTAACGCTTGCCATCTTCACCTTCGGCAATGATAAATTTTTCCCAGCGACTGTCAGTGCCTGCTCCAACAACAATTAGGCTCTCATCACTAGTCCATCCGATGACACCTTTCGAGGCCTTGGGTCCAGCATCGCTTGCTGTTAGTGGGTTAGAAGATGTGGACAAAGGCTCATCGCCAATGGAAAATGTGGCAGTTGCAAAAGAATATATGTCCGAGAATAATCGGGGCATCAAAGGTAGTTTCCCTAGAATTCCCCACTTGTTTCTTGCATCGGAATCTGGAGTCGTCGGGCTACTGTTACCACCACCACCACCAAGGGATGTGAGCCGTCGATGGCCTGTCGCTGATTCCGATCGTGGAGGTTTCGAGGGGTGCGGAATGTCAAAAACGTGAAGCGTAGCTTTATCTGAAGTAACAGCCAAGAGCTGTCCTGAAGGGGAAATGGAGATGGAAAAAATATCGGCGTGATCGACACCTCGTCTGAGTTCAGCTATCTTTGCACAATTGCTGGTTGCAAATACTCTGACTAGTGTACCCTACATTGACATGAGCTTCGGAACTTTCAAAATAACATGAACAGTAATCAAGACTTACAGTTTCGCTGGCAGTTGCAATGGTCTCATCATCACGGCTTAAAGCTAGAGCTCGAAGAGCTCCCGTGTGAGCAGGTATAATGCTAACATTTCCACTATTGAGTTCGACCACTTGTACTTGCCCGGATGTCCTACCGGGAAATATCAAGATGCTGGCACTCAAGCAACATAGTCCATAAGGATTGCTTGCAGTTTCATAGGCCTGATATAGTGCAGGGTTGCTTTGGAAATGGTAAACACGAATGCTGTTCAAAAGTGCAACTACTATGTGAGTCCTCGTGATTCGAACTCCTCTGACAGAGGTAAGAACCGATACCTGTGCAGCGATCTTTGCTTTCAAATCATCCCAAATGATTACCTACAGTAATGTTAGGCCACAAACATGAATTAAGCCTCCCCACCCGAATCTACTCGCCTTGTTCTGAGCGAACTTTGGTTGTTTTCCACCACCAACTAGAGCAATGTAGTTGGTATTCCCAAGCATCTGTGCTGTTCCAACCCCGCCATTGAAGTCTACCTCCGTGGTCAGCACTCATCAATTGAGAGATTGTGGCTTGAGATCTACCTCTGGCAACTCGTTGTTGACATGCTTCTGTGTTGAACACTGTAATTTATAGTCAGAAAGTCCCCCAAAAGAACCCTCTCTTGAGACATACCACGAAATCCTGTATCAAGTCCAACAGCAAAACAGCTGGCATCGTGGTTAAAGGAAGCCGACAAGGCTGTGGGATTCCTCGAGTTCTCTATCAAGGGCCTGGTATTCATCTTCGATAGCGATAACGTGCTCCAATGTTATTTATCCCAATGATTTCCCAGAAAATGATGTATAAAACGATGTGAAATTTGTCATCAACTTTCCGAGTTGTTCACTGCTCTTGAGATTCGATATTTTGATTTATGAGATGGCTTGCGACAACTACGATATTCTCGATATAAATATTTAAAAGTAGGTACTGTCCTGCGCGGTACTGTATTATATGCTGCTGTATGTGTGTGGATAGGACTGCGCTATTTCAGCGGGCTAGGCACACTCTGTACAGTGCCAGGCTATCAATTACCTGCAATCTCTATCTACCTATGCAAGATATTAGGTACGGTAACGTGGGTGTCCGCCGTTCGTAATCGTAATTAATGAAAAGACTAGGGGACCCTTCTCAGCGTTGTCCCGAGCCTAGTGGGTAGGTTTAAATGCTTTCCAACTTGTTGAACCATCAATTGAGGGTATTGAAATCATGACAGATCTGTTTCAGTGCCAGGAAAGTTTGGGTTTAACTCCCAACGTCAATTATGTACAGGGCAGGACTGTCCAGCGAATGTGAATGTATAGAAATTCCTCTTCTCTTCCACTGAATGTGATGTTTGCCGTTGTCATTGATGATATTGATAAGAACTCATTCGCATCACGATTACTATGTTTCATCCCCCAAGATAAACTGTGACACCCCAGAAAATTGCTTCTCTCAGCCTCGCACTGAGTTGCACAAGCTCTATCACCCGCTGCTTAATTAGGTAAAGCGTTATATTTCGCTAATTTATTCCCCTGACCTGAAGAAGCAACGACTTGTCGACCGATAGTTTACGAGGGAGTGAATATCCGCGACTTCAATTTCCAGAGTTCAACAGAGCGAAAGCACTTATTTTCTTTCCATCAATTCTTCCTCTTCAATCCATCCTTCCCCCTTCAATTTAAAAGCCAGTTCAATCGTTTTTCCTCGTGGCTTAAGCCTCGTAATAATAAGACAATCATGTCGTCTCCTTTGAATGCTGTATGTTTATCCCTATCAACAACTTTTTTGGTCTATGTCCAAAGTCTGGATAATCTGACCGCAACTTCCCCAATAGTTCTCATCTGGGGTTTGTTCTCACATTTCGAAGTTCGATCAATGCTAACTCAGCGATGTCCCTAGATTAAGATGCGAAGAAAGAAGAATGTCAAGAAGGGTATCCAGTTCTGTTTGATGGTCTGTGGTGCATCAGGCACAGGTACGATAGCACAATGAACTTATGGATATCATGAGCGGTATTGACTGGATTTTACAGGAAGAACTACTTTCGTGAACACTTTATGCGGCAAAAAGGTCCTCTCTGGCAAGGATGCCGACGATGCGACAAACGCTCACGTCGAGGAAGGTGTCAAGATTAAGCCAACCACAGTTGGTAAGCAACATTTGGATCTATAAATTCTATCTAAATTGGACATTGACTGACACTCTTGCAGAGCTGGAATTAGATGAAGAAGGAACCCGTATTTCACTCACAATTGTCGACACACCTGGCTTTGGAGACCAAATCGACAACGAGGCAAGGTAGGAGAGACAATTTACAACATGAACGATTTTAGCTGACAGACGCGAAGTTTTGGAGAGATTGTTGGCTATCTCGAGAGACAATACGACGATATTTTGGCAGAAGAATCCCGTATCAAGCGTAATCCTCGTTTCCGCGACAATCGTATCCATGCATTACTTTATTTCATCACCCCTACCGGCCACGGGTATGTCGCATCTCAATCTTCACCTACCAATTTTAAGCTGACGTACACCATAGTCTTCGCGAATTAGATATCGAGCTTATGAAGCGTCTCTCCCCTAGAGTCAATGTTATTCCAGTTATTGGAAAGGCCGATTCCTTGACACCCGCTGAACTTGCAGAATCAAAAAAGCTTGTCATGGAGGATATCGAGCACTATAGAATTCCTGTCTACAACTTTCCTTACGATATCGAGGAGGACGATGAGGATACAGTTGAGGAGAATGCTGAGCTTCGTGGTTTGATGCCTTTCGCCATCGTAGGATCAGAGGATGTTGTTGAGATTGGTGGACGTCAAGTTCGTGCAAGACAATATCCATGGGGTGTTGTAGAGGTTGATAACCCAAGACATTCCGACTTCCTTGCCATTCGAAGTGCCCTTCTACACAGTCATTTAGCAGATCTAAAGGAGATAACCCACGATTTCCTGTATGAAAACTACCGTACTGAGAAGCTTAGCAAGAGTGTTGAAGGTGGTAGTGGAGGGTATGTTTCATTCATTCTAATCATGATTGACAAATGCTAATAGCTCTACAGTGACGCTTCTATGAACCCTGAGGACCTGGCCTCTCAATCTGTCCGCCTAAAGGAAGAGCAACTCCGCCGTGAGGAGGAGAAGCTCAGAGAGATTGAGATCAAGGTGCAACGAGAGATTGAGGCTAAGAGACAAGAGTTGTTGGCTCGTGAGAGTCAATTGAAGGAGATTGAGGCTAGAATGCAACGCGAGCAAACTGCTCATCTTGAAGCAACCAATGGAACGCATACGTCAGCGGAGGCTGAAGCTTAATGGTGATGATGTACAGGGGAAATGTGTTTATGCGTAAAAACATGGATGGATGAATGGCGGCGATGGAGAGGCCTGTCGATTGCTGCATACGCTTTCGTTCGGATTTCTGGGGCTGGGGATTTTTCTTTTTGCAGGTCGTTGACGGCGCTGCATTTATTCTGGCTCCTCAAAAAGCTAATACCGTAGTTTCTTATTGCCTTCTAATGTGCAGCTAAATCGATATTTATTTCTTATTAGGTCAATAATTCTTGAAAACAACAGAGCTACCTTGATGTTCGTGATATTTTCAGTGATGGGCTTTTTGTCTTATGTTTGAATATGGTGAATATCATGCGTGCACAAGTTTAATATCGTAAATTGACATGTTGATTCACAACAAAAACTTGACAGGCATTTTTAATTACGCTGCAACAGCAATTATTTTCATGTTTCAATTACCTACCTAGATAGCTATATAAACCATGCACATTTTTCCTTTGAGGAGGCGGCGCTAGTCATACAGTTACACCCCGTCATCATATGACATTACATACATTACGTTAGGCTTCCTCGGCACTTTAACTATTGCTTCTCCGCAGTGCCTCATCTAGACTCAATCATTTCAACATCACTATTCAACTTTTCAACGCTATTATCGCAGTGCATCGCAAATCATCAACGATCACTTTTCGAGACACCAACAAACTATGGCGTCGAACACAAAATATACTCGCGCTTCCCAGCGAGACTCCCTCGATGATCCTACACATTATTCGCAAGCCCCTCCATCTTATGCTGAGCCTTCTGCATCTGCGGATAATGATGCTCTCCTAGGAGGACCAAGAAGCAGTGAGGACAACATTCCAGATGACTTCAAGGTATACAAAAGACCTACGGCTTAAAATTCGCAACATATAATCTAACAAGAGTGTAGTTTGGAGGTTCTGTGGCCGAAGCAACTATCGAGATCCGAATGCAGGTATGAAGAGCTGGGTTATGAATAATCAGACTGTCTAATTTCTAACATTCCTTTTAGTTTGTCCGAAAAGTCTACGCCATCCTGTTAGTATTGCGCATCTCTACCAACATGACTTCGTTGTGCTAATCTCACTGTCAGCTCTGTACAACTCATTGCCACAGCCGCTCTAAGCTCCGTCTCCTTCTTCAGCGAATCCTACAAAACTTGGATTCAGTCAAACACTTGGATGTTATGGACTTCAGTATGTTAGGTTCTTCTAGCAACACTTGGATAATGCTGATATTTGTAGATGTTTGGCGCAATTGGTTTCATGCTTTTGACCTACTGGAAGCGAAAGTCATATCCAACCAACCTGTTGTTTCTTGGAGGATTCACAGCGCTCGAGGCATACTCGATATCGGTCATCGTATCGACATTTGATTCTCGCATTGTTCTTCAAGCCGTCTTACTTACTGCCGGAATATTTGTTGCGCTGACACTCTTTGCCTGCCAAACCAAATATGATTTTACGTCATGGATGCCTTATCTTTTTGGCGGACTTTGGGCATTGATTCTCTTCGGATTCATGGCCATGTTCTTCCCAAACAACAGTACGGTTGAGTTGATTTATTCTGGTATCGCCGCTCTTATCTTTTCCGGCTACATTCTCGTCGATACCCAGCTCATTATGAGACATTCTCACGTGGAGGAGGAGATTGCAGCAGCTATCAGTCTTTACCTTGACATCATCAACCTGTTTTTGGCCATTCTCCGAATCCTCAACAGCCAACAAAACAACTAGAGAGGATGCTATGATCAGATAGTGGCATCGGGAAGTGACCGAAGCAGGATGCCATCTTGCTTTTAAACTACAACTTTCAATGAACAAAAAATAATTATGGGGTTATGGGTTAATTTGAAAACTGGCACTCGAGTACTATTAGCATGAGGTTGCTGTGGGGTTTTCTGGGGGTGGTTAATTTGTTTCGATAGCTCTCTCCCCTATACTTGAAGGACGCTCCTATTCAATGTTATTTTATCAGTTTACATGCATGAATTGTTTTCTATCATTTTTTGGATGAAGGTGTCTAGGTACGACAGGTCTGATCTTGATGATTCGCCCCCTCCTATTCGGGTCAGGGGTCTAACTAATACCGAAGGGGTAACGAAACATCTCATCCCGAAAAAACCTCCTCAACGAAAAAGTTATTGTGTTGTGTGCAGTGCGCACATACTGGTGCGGTACGATACTTGCATGATGTATTCCTTGTAACGTCTAGAAGACAACCCTCTGTACTGAGACCCCCTTGAGTCAATTTACAAACTAAACTATTGATTAACTAGATAACTTGGCTTTTTAAATACCGGCTGTGAGCTAATCTAAACCCTGAACACTAAGTGCATATTTGGGGAGAGGGTCTCCCGACTCCCGTAGAGTATATTTCCGAAGAAAAAAGTGGTCGTTGAAGTCAGATAGAAGTCAAGATAACCACTCTCGAGCCACTCAAGCCAGTCTAATGTTGATCGTGGGCCATTGTTTGGTGTACTTGACCCCTTTGGAAACGTGAAGGTGGGGAAAAAGAGGATCTAAAGGTGCATATTCTCTTCCTTTTCTCTCCTTCCTCGTTGACTAAACGCGTTTTCCCTCCCGAGTCCCCTCCTAATAGTATAGTTTCTGAGTTACTTGAGAGATGATAGCACATTTCAGATACACCACATGAACTTATCTATGGATGTCTAGGTAGGTCCTTTGTAGTATCCTTCATTCAGATCTCGCCTCCTCTTAAGTCTTGACTCTTGAGTCTTAAAGTTCACACATCAACAAATGCGTTCTATTCGAATCTGACCACCCGCACGATGACAGTATCATTAAACTGATTCGTCGATCGGACCGCCTTTTTTTAAATGTAAAACGAACCCCTTCTTTTTACTATTCTATTGTGACGCTGCAGCCACTCACTCAAATTGGATCCAATCCGAACCCACCTGTTGCTGCAAATCGCTCGTCAAAAAAAAACCCCCAAGTACAGAGTACAACACTCGCTGAGCACAGTCAATTATTCACTTCTTTCACCGCCTTCTTCTTTGCTCACTGCCAGATAATTCAAAACTGTCCCATCCACCTTTCAAATATATACTCTCTCAAACCCACATTCGTTTTGACTCGAATCCGGACTGATTGTACTCTCCTATAACATCATACGACAAGTAAGATATTCTATGATATATTCACTCATTTGAAATTTCGGGGTTCAAAGGACAATTGAGAGAGAAATATATGTATTCCTCACTCAATTGAACCTCAACAATTGTTTAACCACCAATTCAAAATTTACCTTTTCCTCTCTGTCTACTTGTTTCAAGTCGCCATGAACTCTACTTCTCCAATCGATACGATTGAAGATGGGACAAACGAAGCTGCATCAGAGTGGGCACACCAAAATGGAGACTCTGTTATTCCTATAGAGAAGAAACTCGACAATTCAACGGAATATCCAGCTCGCCCAATGATGGGCAAAAGAAAGGCCAAAAGGAAAGATGATAGTCCTCTGGACATCATTTGCAGATTTGTTGTGGACCATCAAACCGGTAAATTTCCCTTGCTCTATTTGTTTTTTTCGGATCTTCCTCTAATATTGTGCCTTAGGACTATCTGTCAATCTTTTGATGCTCCTTTCCTTAACGCACATATGCTTTCCAAGAGCCCGCAGACATACTCGCAAATTTTTCGAACTTTCCTACTACAATCCAGAATCTGGCGAGTATTGCGCCGGTTGGAATGATGCTTGGCTAGTGTTCTATTGGATTGTTATCTTTACAGGACTTCGCGCTGCTTTCATGGATTATGTATTGAGACCATTGGCAAGGAAGGGTGGGGTGAAGAATGCGAGGGATGAGACGAGATTTGCTGAGCAGGCTTGGCTTATGATCTATTATTCTGTGTTCTGGACACTGGGAATGGTTAGCTGGAGCCCAAAACTCTTTAAAAACTTCTTCGCTAACACCCGGATAGTATATCTACGTCAACTCAGACTACTGGTGGAATTTGAGCGAGCTATGGACTAATTGGCCTAATCGGGAGGTTGGTGGACTTCGAAAGTGGTATATCCTCGTCCAATATGCCTTCTGGCTTCAGCAGATCATAGTCATCAATATCGAGGCACGTCGAAAGGATCATTGGCAAATGTTTACTCACCACATCGTCACGACTGCCTTGATTTTCACCAGTTATGGTTATCATCAAACGAAAGTTGCAAATGTAATTCTTTGTTTGATGGACGTAGTGGATCTTTTCTTTCCAGTAAGCACCCCCCTCACCCCCTTTACCTAACGAGAGCTAACATTAATCTTTCATAGGTCGCAAAATGTCTCAAATACCTCGGATACGATAAATTGTGTGATTTTATGTTCGGACTATTCATGCTCTCTTGGGTAACGGCCCGTCATGCTTTCTATCTTATCATCTGCTATTCGGTTTGGGCGGATATTCCAAGGGTGATCAATTATGGTTGCTACCAGGGTAAAAACGGTTCTATCTCAGGTCCTTTCCCGCCTCCTGATCGCTTTGGACACCTCTTCAAACCATTTCAAGATCCAGTCGGAGTTGTTTGTTGGAATAACAACATTAAATGGGGCTTTCTTAGTGCCTTGCTTTTCCTTCAAGGTATCACACTAATGTGGTTCTGGATGATTGTTCAAGTTGCTATCAAAGTCATCAGAGGGGGCCAAGCAGACGATACACGAAGTGACAACGAAGATGAAGAAGAGGAAGATATTGATTTGGATGAGGAACCCTTTCCCGAGGAAGTTCCGCTGTTGGAAAAAGAACCATATGAGGAAGAAGTTGGCGTCGAAGAATTGAACCTGGAGAAAAGAACGTCGAAAAATAGTCGTTATAAGAAGACTACGAGCAGTGCTAGTGGCGTAAGCATCCCGGGACACAGCGACAGAAAGGAATTACTGGGCAGGATTGGTTGTGATAAAGGCGTTTAGAAAATATGCTAGGGTTCTGATACATGATTTTTCCTGCTCCCGATGTAAGGGTAACAGGAGCGTGATAAATTGGGGAGTGAGGAAGACCCCTCGCGATAATTAGCGAGGAATGTCATTTTTTCTTGCTTCTTGTTGGTGGTATATGGCATGGGATTTCTTATTTTTACAAAGATATCGGGAGATACCAGCTGGCTTTTGGAGAGTTATGATGATAAAACATACCCGTTTCCTATTTTATGAAAAGTTGAACGAAGGAAAGGAAGGATTCCAATCGAATTTCCATTTCAAGGAGTTGCATATCACTCGAAGACTTTATGGTGATGATATCGTTTAGTAGTGGCGGAGGGAGGGACAATTGTATCTATGTGTTTATGTATGTGGATTAGATGTGAATGAAAAGATTATGCCCAGTTTTAGACAGAACTTTAGTGTATTAAAACACCTATGATTAGATGTGACATTAAGGGCAATATTCCTGATGTCTGATGGGCGAAGAACACAAATATCGAGTTGGTTGAAGTGAGATTAGGTAAAAGTGTACAAAGGCATGAGGCTTGAGACAGAGAGGGGGGAGCGAGGAGCTGTTGGGAACTGCATCTATTTATACAGGACTCAGGAGAAGATGGGATTCGACTACTATTCTTGGGTCCTTAGTCTGCCCCCCCTTAAGCTCTTAACGAAATCAGAGACGACGACTTCTTCTTTCTGACTTTGGTGGCGTGGTCGGGCTGGTTCATCACATTCGATCTAGAATCTCCCCCAAATGTCCAGTGGTAAGAGATGCTTCCATGACCATTTACAAGATTCAAGAAACTGTAATAAGTGGTTTTATCTATCCTTAACAATGCTTTCATACCACCTACCCATAATAAATATCAAACCAAACTCTCTGTACTACCAACCCAATCATAAATCAACGTATTCGGACTATTAAACAAATAAGTAATCTTCAAATAGATCCCGGATGACCGGTACCTTGAGCGGGGCCGTGGCTGCAGAAGGTAAAAAAGCATGGCGAACATGGTCTTTTTTAGTGTAGTGTGTGTGTATACCGAGTCCGAGGTTTACGAAGAGTGGACGTGTACTCTGTATGAAGTATTATTCGAAGGGCTCGGGAGCGAAATGTTCCATGCTTGTGGAGAAGGGTTGATTGAAGGAGCTTGGGAGGAGTAACTATCTAGCTTATGACAGGACAATGTCAGGGCAAGCTTATAAGGCAGGTCCCACCGTATTGGTGTGTTTGTGTATAAGTTTGAACAATGATACATCATACATATACTTCTGCCATTTTTTAATAATCTCTCAACTTTCAACTTTCTTCTTTCCAAATTCTTGCTTCTACTGTGTAGAAATACTTTTGGTGAAAATCTTAATTGGTTTTGGAACCGGAGTGGATTTTCGATAACGGGCAACTTCATCATTGGGTACATCTGGCAGCGACATCAGGACAGCTTGAGTTGAGACATTGAGGGACAATTCAACATATATTCGGGATGGCGGCGCCGGTAGATCCAGCGACGAGGAAGAAGGTGTTGAAAGTGGTGTTCTTTTCTCTGTTATTAGATTTGGTGCGTCTACACAATGGGCAGATTCAATCGCGAAAGATGGCAAATAGCTAACACACACATTTTAGATCTCGTATGATATACTTTCCACATGAAACAAGTAGACATGAGGATCGCAAACTAACGCGCTACTTGGGCAGATTCACATTCATATTACCTCTATTTCCAAAGTTGCTGGAATTCTATAGGAAGTACGTTGATCTAGCCTCTAACTATCCGGATAGATATCTAATATGGAAATAGTCTTGAGGCGCCAACTGCCTTTTCCTCTTCATCCAAGTCGCCTACACTTCTCGCACATATCCTTACATATCTCAATACATACAAAGCATCATTCGCGAAACCAATCGACTCTCGATATGATATTGTGCTGCTAGGTGGAGCTCTTGGGAGTTTATTCTCGTGCGAAAATACCTCGCTACCCATTTCGACGCAGCTTTGCTAATACTCTTCATCGCAGCCTTCTCCAAGCTCTCGCGTCTCCCATAATCGGTACTCTTTCAGATAAATATGGTCGTCGCACAGCGCTCCTTGCCAGCATGACTGGCAACATCCTCAGCGTCCTCCTCTGGGTGTGCGCCACCGATTTCCGTACCTTCCTCCTCTCGCGCGTCGTAGGCGGACTTTCAGAAGGCAATGTTCAACTCGCAATTGCAATTGCCACAGATATATCAGATGAGAAGCAACGTGGTGCAACCATGGCATTGGTGGGAATATGTTTCAGCATAAGCTTTACTTTTGGACCTGCATTAGGTGCTTGGCTTAGTACAATCAGTACTGTACAGGCAAATCCTTTTGCTACTGCGGCTGGATTCTCTTTGTTTTTGATTGTGACGGAAACAATTTATTTGTATATGTGTTTGCCAGAGACATTACCTAGTAAAGTTGCGCAGGCTAAGTTGAATGGGGAGCCGGCTGCTACAAATGGGGTTACCAAGGCAGCTGGGTCTTTGACTGAGAAGACGCAAGCTAAAATGGTATCCTCGAGTACTGATGGGGTGAAGAAGCAGGGAAGAACGAATTCCCACTTCCTACTCAACCTTACCCATCTTTCTTTCATCCTGTTCTTCTCCGGCATGGAATTCTCCCTTCCTTTCATGACATACGATCTTTTTGGCTATACGTCCGCACGCAATGGTCGTCTTCTAGGATACATGGGACTTGTAGCATCTCTTCTTCAAGGAGGAGTAACCCGACGTCTTCCGCCTCTTCTTTCCGTTCGCATAGGCGTAGTCTCGTGTCTCGGCGCGCTATTCCTCCTCGCCCGCATCAATACCGTTGCAGGTCTCTATCTAGCCACTACCCTCTTGGCCGTCACAACTGCAACAGTTGTCACGGGTCTCAATGCACTTAGTTCATTCGAAGCAGGCGAGGATGAAAGGGGTGGAAAATTGGGAAACCTAAGAAGTTGGGGACAACTTGGAAGAGGGTTAGGACCATTATTATTCACGAGTGTTTATTGGTGGGCGGGAAGAGAAGTGGCGTATAGTATTGGGGGTGTGGGACTTATGGGGGTGGCATTATTGGTTACTTTTGGGTTGGAGACTCCGGGAGGAGAGAGAGGAAAGAAGATTGGAGATGTTAAAGGGGAAGTGGGGGAGTTGTAGATCGGTGTATAGTCTCGATATTTGACATTGTATTGTTTGTTGTAAGAGTTTTGGTTTTGTGTTTGATGAGCTTTTGGCTGAGACTTGTTTTGGCATATTCGTCTTTTTCACCTGGGAGGACCTGTATTCGGTGTTGGGCTGCTACGAATCATCAAGTATATCCAGGTTTGGATAATTGAGAGGGGAAAGAGACGGAGATGTAAATTAGAGATATCCTTTGGTGCATTGTATTTGTATTGAATTGTTTACAAATTTCAAAGAGAATGAAAGATTATGAGTGTTTTCCAATGGATGTATTAATAAATTGCTAAATAAACAAGTAAGAAAGAATAGAAGCAAATAACGGGGAGATGTATTGGGCAAAGATATTCTTTTCATCAGGTAAATCAGCTATGCAAATATAATATATGTATGTCATATCATATCACATCACATCACATTACAAGGTCCAGAAAAGAGTTACGGTTATTAAACAACTCAACAACCCTCTCTGGTGCAGGCACACAAGTTCCTTGTTCGTGCGGAAGCCATCCAACTATTTGACTATCTAGGACTACCTATCTACACATATCTAGGTAGCCAAGGACGAACTATCTCAAATAAAATCCTCACACATACTAGATAGCTACCTACCCAGCGAAAAGTTTGCGAAGCCAGCAACTTCGGAATCTAAAACGGAAGGGAATCGAATCTCCTCCATGAGCTCAATGTTTACCAACCGAACGAATCCAGTTTTCTTCGATAAGAATCCAATCCGGGTGAGTTTCGAACATTTCGACCATGAAATCATTAGGAAAGTTCAGAATGGCATTATCATCTTGCTCGCTAGTGAGTAGGTAATATTATATATATTATGCATGTCATATGTGTATGTATGTGCTCGAGTAGATATGCTATATGTACCTCGCTTGCCCTGAAACCAAAAATCAAGAAGCCTCCTCCTCTTCTGCCATCTACACCAAATACCAATCCAATTCAAACGCCTGTTCCTATAAGTGAATGTGGATCATTCTAATCTCATCTCGTCTCTTCATACTTCCTCTTTTTATATACAAATACATCGGGATTCGAGATCATACAATCTGTCATGCCGATGAATGGATTAGTCTTAAAACCGTACTCTCCCTTATAAATTATTTCCAACAATCATATATCCATTGTCCAATCTCTTCTCACATCAATCCATACTAGACACCCTCACTCCCCTTCTTCTCCGACTTCCTTCTCAATACTCCCCCAAATCCTCTCATACTTCCCCCACTATCTTTCCCCGTATCATTCGCACTCGCGTTACTATCCCCCCTACTCCTCGCTCCATCACTAATATACACATCTTCTTTACTCCTACTCCCTTCTCCTAACCCTGATACAACACCCCCTACAGCACGTCCTACGCCAAGACTAATACCACTTCCACCTATACTTCCTGGTCTACTTTTATTCCCTTTTGTGTCGAAAGAAATGTTGCTGCCGATAGAAACACTGCGTAAAGGTTTCCTGAGGCGAGCGGGAGTGGATTGGGAATGCATTTGCGGGGAGGGAGTTGTGATAGGTATACGGGAGCTCGGTTGGGAAGAGTGTGAATGAGATGGGGGCGTAGAAGGTATTCCCTCTCCGCCTTCAGGATGTGGCTGAGGTTTGGGTTTCAGGGCATGATGAGAACTGTCGAATTGGGGAAAGGGAGTATTAGATGTATTAGTGCCAACAGGCGAAGTTTCGGTCGAGTCGTCATCGTGTACATATGAGTTCCTGGAATGAAGCTTAGCGCGTTTTCGGGCACTATTATGGTTGTATGTGCTTTCAGGTGTATTGAGATCGGCTGATGATTCATCCCCAGGCTGTATCATGGTGATTGGATCTGCATCGACATAGGTTCCACTTCCCAAGGATTGACTCCCACTGTCTTCTTCACTAAGATAAGTCAATGATCTGGAGTTCATGGCCCCAATGCGCATTGAATTGGTACGGGCACGATTATAATGTTCATACTCCTCTTTCGAATGTTCTGCATTGTAGAAAGACTCCAAGGCGTCGAAAACATGCGGGAAGACTAGAGTGTTGACTTCTCGAGCCCACAGAAAATCTAGATGCTCATAGTGGGAGATTTCAATATGAGTTGTCTGAGGCGGGAGCTCTTTTCGCATTACGTTTATGTCGACTAGTGAGTCACTGCCGCCATACAGCAATACAATTGGTGTTTTGATGTTGCGGGTTGGAAATTTGGCGACTTTGGTGTATTTGTTTATGCCACCTAAAACGGGTTGGGGCTCGTCATCGTACATTTGGAATGACTTCGTGCGGATGATTTGAAACCAGTGAACAACTGCTTTGGTGCTAGTGAAAGAATACAAATGAGGGTACGCCGCGAGCTTTTGTGATGTGGACATATTCTTGGCGTGCCAGCCGAAGAGAAATTTTAACCCCATATCAATGAGACGCACGAAGATAGGAGGGTAAAGTATGGATTGCCACATAGTAGCCGATGAAAGGATAGAGCGACGACCGAAAAGAAGAAATAGAACCTGAGGTGATGCTTTGACGAGTGCATCCACTATACCGTTTGAAAGACCAGCTGGAGACATAGCAGGCGCAAGCGCAATGAATACATTGATCTGATCATTGAGCTTCGGGTGGACAGCCAAAGTCGCAAAAGCCTGGGCAGTTCCTTGGGAGAATCCAACATACGATAACGATGGCGCAGAGGTTGTGTCAAGAATGTATTGGATAGTGTCAGGGATATCATAAAAGGCAAATTCATCCATTGAAAAGTCCCAGAAAGCTGTGTCTGTCGGCGAATGGTGGATGGACTTCTTGGAGTATTTGTTTCCACGATTGTTTCCAAGCTACAAATCTTTAGTCTCTCATGTGTGGATAGATTGACATGGGTTCAACTTACCCAAACATCATAGCCTCTTTCCACTAGGGTAAAAGCTAAGCATCTCTCCTTATCAGTCAAGCAAACCCAGACCTCGCTATTCATGAGCAAGCCATGGTGTAAATATACAACAGGCTTTTTAATGCTACCAGGTCCATTATTGACCTTTGTATTTTCTTCTCCTTTCTTCCAACCGAGTCGATGAGCGCATAGCAGATAGCCATCTTTGGTTTGTACAACATGCTCTTCGGCATAATAACCAGCTAATTCGCAAAGATCTACAAAATCTGAAGCATTTCGAATGGAGGTGGATATATCTGAATCTGTCAGTCCTTCTCCTCGTTCAGATTCTGCTGAAAGACTGCTCCAACCTTGCTTTCGTGTCTCTGATTTCTTAGCTGCTGCAGATGTGAATCGATTGAAAAGGCGCCTCGAACCTCGGTAACATAGTTTAATAATCGTCGAAGCTATGCCATTGTTAGACAATCTTTCCGACGACGGCAAATGGTGGGTTGGAACATACGAAGTGCCAATATCAGTATTCTAATTATTGCTTCTAGCCCAACAAGAAAGAACGAGCTTATCAGTGCCAAATATTCGCTCCTGTATGATTGATCAGCGACTGCCACATATGACAATTGAGCAGAAAACTTACGGGCAGAGCCGTCCGATGAATGGAATGTACATTGTGTTGAGTACCTTCTATCGTATCGAGGACTTTACTTGCGCGGTGAGATAGTCTTATACCATCTGAGGAGGCGATTTTGACCGCAAAACCGATAACAAGCTTGATATATGCAGCTAATTGCCCTAGAAGGTCTAGAATATAAGGGTCTGCAAAGAAACGGTATTAATTAAGCTAGGTTATTGACGTGGACAGAGCTCTAAAAATGCAAAGATGTAAAAATGCATACACGTAGAGTCCAATCGTTAAGACCTTCATTGATGTCACATCCACTTTCACATGCTAGATCGCATGTCGCCTTCACTTCATTCACGCCTCAAGTGATGAAATAAAAGTTGGTTGGTTGAGGATGATTGTTCAACTCAAACTTATCAAAGAAAAAAATAGGGAGAGTTGGACAAATACAATGGCAATTATCTCGAATGATTGGACTTCAACACCAGACGATGAATTCACAGTTGTCGTTCCTAATTGCTTTATTTACTTGCGCGTTGGAAAAATCTGGGGAGCGCGGTAGAGCGGGAGAGGGAGAGCGGGAGCTTGGAGGTTGAGCTAGGTCGGGTAATCTACGGGATTGGTAGCTTCCGCCCAAGAAAGTGGCACTTTATTAACGATTTGTTTGTGTCCGAGAAATGTCATGACGATATCTACATTCTGCGAATTGAAGCTCTTTTAAAAAGAAGTTTTATGCCTTTACTCGAGTACCTGTACACTGTTTACTAGACTGGAAATATTTTGATCACAAATCTGAAGAAGACGACTAATTCAGTATGCCGAGTTCTTGTCAAGATATCCGTTCGCATCTTCCTTTCCTCTCTTCAATGCCCCCGCTAAATTTTTGCAGGAGCGGCACTGGCACAATGTCTCCAAGAGTCAGACTGTGTCATGATTTATCGCAATAAGCCTTCCGACTGT
This sequence comes from Botrytis galanthina, assembly GCA_004916875.1. Lineage (NCBI taxonomy): Eukaryota > Fungi > Ascomycota > Leotiomycetes > Helotiales > Sclerotiniaceae > Botrytis > Botrytis galanthina. Next base: position 55,364 of record PQXL01000024.1, read on the forward strand.
CTGCGAGCTCCTCTCCTCGAAACTATGCCCACCAAGTGTCAACAATTGAAGACAGGCTACGGTGAATGCAAACGAGGTTTAGTCGATATGCGCAAACGATTCAGAGGCAATCAGCCAATTTCTGTGAGCAAGGAGATTGAAGGAGGAGGGGAGAGAAACACCGGTGGACATATGCTCTATGCTGGAAAGCCAGCCTTTGAAAGCGGAGTCAAAGAGACAAGCGGAAACGAGCCGGAAGAGAAGGATTGGAGGCAGTTGGAGAACGAGAGGTACAGAAAGGAGTAAAAGAAACAACTACCTACTTTCAGGAAGAGGCATTGTGGTATCATGCTTTATATCCGTAAAATCGGGGTTTCATATTGCATTGGAAGGCGTTCAGGCATTGTATATCAAAACATTACGCGATCAAGGTTGATTATCATAACGAAATTGTAAGGAAAATCCACTCAAGCTACAAACGTCACTCATAATTATACACCAGTCTCCGAGATAGGGACCTCATTGCGGCCAACTCTTGGTCCGTCAAGCTGTCATTGGTTCTTCTTTCGTGGATTGAATCAGGATTTACGGTTGATAGGTTCTCTCAACCGGCAAATCGGATCCAATCTTCTATAGCTACACAGCATTGCTTGCTTACTTTCGGTGTGACTCACGGACAATAAACATTGGGAACCCCGAAAGAACATGCGTTCAACTCGGGGTTATCGGCGTGAAGAAAAATTGGCTTCATCAACACCGGCCACAACTTTTTGAGGGAATCAACTGGCAATGGATCGTGTGCTGCACGAACGCGAGCATGCACTCTTCGTTTGCATCTGTAGTACAGCCGCCTTTGCCACCCTTGCACAAACTCTGCAATCTTATATCACGCTGCAAGTTCGGCAAGAGCGGCTCAATGTCGGATTCTAAAACTGAACGTTTGAAGCAGGAGATACCTATCGAAAGAAGTTTTTCGGCCATTGGACTGGTGGTAGAATTCTTGGTTTGAAAATATCTGATTTGTATTATCCCTTTCTCAGGAGCTTTCTGGTCTTGGTATCTGCTATTTGCCTGCTATCGGCCTATGATCAGCTCTAGTTTTACCCATCCATCCTACACTCAACGCCATAAATCAACTTCGCAGAGAGGGCATTCAGGTTGCCGCCAAATCTTGAACCCATAACAATACAAAATCCCAAAACACCCTCATCATTTTTCATTCAAGCCCACCAAGGTTAAATTGGTTCATAGTCCCAGCCCCATCCACCCATCCTCCTACCAGCTCACTACTCGACAACTTTTCACGTTGTGCCTGCTCGTATCGACTTAGTAGATCTTGATACATATCACCAAGGGTGTGTAACTCGGTACTGAGCATCTTCACCTGGTCTTCAAGTCGCTGTCGCTCGTTTGCTTGACGTTTCCGAAAATTTCTCTGGGACACGCGATTTTGTACAAGCCGACGCTATAATTTGTTAGGTAAAAGGAGCCTAAAAATTAGGGAACCGTTCTCACCATCTTTTGTGCGGGTGTCTTTTCTGTTACCGAATCTGTTGAGTCATGCGATGTCTCTCGTGTGCGACTACCTTGAGATTTGGGTTTTCGTTCACGAGAAGCTCGGTTTTGGCCTCGTTTCTAAATTTCGTTTGTCAGAAAACAATAAGTCTCTTCAATCTCAGGTATTATTATAAAAACTTACCAGTTCGCTTGACAACTCATTGATCATCTCGTTCCTTTCCGATCCATAATTTCTACTCTCCTCTGTCGAAATGGTTCGTTCCAATTCTGGCACCATAGACACATCAATGGTATCGAGGTATGGACTCGGATACGGCGGTATAGTATATATACTCTCCGTTTGTGGGATCGTACATGTTGTCTGTTCGTTATGTTAACACCTTGCTGTAATGGGTTTAAAGAATGAACATACGTATGGAAAGGCAGATCCAAATGCTTCTGTATTTAAGTCACATGGCGCGTCTTGATCAAATGTCAAAGAGGGAGGCGAAGGAGGCGAATACCAAATTGGAGTAGAAATTGCCATTGAAAATTAATCGTTTGATTAGCTTGTATCAAATTTTCTGTGTAAGTTTGAAGTTTGTTAGGATGATTGTTATTGTGATTAGAGTTTGTCTATGCTTTTAAAGTCTCGAAGGACTTGAAATTATATATAATCAGTAATCAGAAATGACCCCAGTAGCTTACAAAAGCTTCAACCGCCGCATATTCCCGAATCTCTAGGCAGCGGCAGTAGAGTGTTGGGCAGCTTAATTGGTAGCCTTTCAATAGGCTATGGCAATCACACACCATATACACCATGCAAAAATCCAGCTTACATATCCGATCGGCAACACAAAACACCGGTAGAGCAATCGATGGAAAGTTCTTAATGTCCGCCTTTTCAAGGGTCGAAACAGGGTCTGACATCACTTTTCACTGCTATTTCAGACGGTGAGTGGAAAGCCACACAGGTGCAAATAAAAATTTCTTTGTGTAGCATTGTATCACTCATCTGCGGAAAACCAAACCACTTTAGGATGTAGTGGACGCCTTTCAACATACATGCATGAGATGACGAGGCTTACCGTATTCGGTGCGTGCACTTTTAACCAAGGGGTCCACGTGTATGGACCGTCTTTTGCTTAATGAATTTAAGCTTGATATTCTTCCGCCCCTTATCTGCAGAGTCAGCGAGAATTTAGGGATGTGATTGGATACCGAATCGAGTTTCTTCATCGAGCGTCTTGCGCAGGTGGAAAAGGTGCATGCATTCGGCCTTTCCGCGTCGCTCAAAGCTGATTACAAAGACGGATTTACGAGGGCCGGGTTTAGAGCTTTATATCCAGAGGATCTGCGTACTTTTCTGCCGGTTGAGTGAATTGGATGGAAGCGTTCCTTCTAATCAATCCGTGGTGAAAGCAGGTCCTAAGTTTTTTATAATCATATTCTGTCGTGCGATTGAGAAGAGTATGGGAGGGACTATATATACATTGCCTATTCCAAGTGACAAATCAACACGATACTTCAGGCCACTCCGCGTTACTGCTTGAATGTGTTTTCTCGTAAATATCGGCTTTACACAGAATCATAGTAGATGAACTTGGATTACCTTCCATCTGTCCGTAAAACGTCCCTAAATTAGTAGCCAACGTACTTTCCACTATCTTCCAATCTCGATTCTGAAATTTTGTATCTTTCTCGTTGCATTAGCTGCATACCACGCTCTACGATGAAGTTCAGCCGTAGAGCTTTCACCGTGAAGAACTACTCGAGATAAAATTTCAATAGCCCGTCTCGGTACTCGTGTCTAGCATTGTGTATTTACAGGCGCGAAGAGATTGTCCTTACTGTTGTGGAACGCTGCGGAATTCGCTTAGTGCGGTTTGGACATATCAGGGAGGCCAGACGGAAGGACTTGTAGGTGATGGTGCGGAGAGGGTCTAGAGGTCGTGGACTTGAGTCATCAGGCCAAAACCAGTTCACTCCTATGAAAGATGAGCGGATGCAGGAGCCTCTTTATTTCCAACACTTGACAGATAGCGGCCGACAGCTTGCACCGCTTTGCGCTTCAAAGCCTTGACCTCAAAGTGCACGATTCTCTCATTCAAGACACTCTAGCTTTCTTGGCCATTTGCAACTTTTTTTCGTGCCAAAACTCGCGCATGACATGACTGTGGGCTTCGGTTCTAGGGCCTCGATCATTACCCACTTGGATTAACATGAAGTCTCCTACTTTGCTAGAGCTTGAATTGCCTTTACTTGCATCCAGATAGTTCTCAATGTGAGTGTGAGGTGAGGATTTGGCTTCGGATGATGGTTAATATTGTATATCCTGAGTATATGAATCAGTAAACCCAGCATACTGTCAAAACTTGGCGTTGAGAATCTTCCGTTGGGAAGTAGCTTCGTTACTAATGGGCCTGAAAGGTCAGCATTGTACCTGTCGGTTCTGAGACTTTGCAATCTCCAATACAAAATATCGGCAGACCTGTTGGAAGTTGAAACTCACCATGAATTTGATGACCCTCATCTTGAACCTCGCAGACATTTGTCACAACACATGATTCCATATTATGAACTAGATGCTTCTAAAACAATTATTGCTGTTCGAAGGAAAATGCTTAATGAATGCTGCAGTACCTATTTTTTGTACTCTGTACTCTGTACTGAGAAACCTCTTGCTTTTCAGTTCTGACCGGCTATTGGAAGGCTTTATAAGCATCACTTGCATAGCATTGTTAATGCTCGAAACGGAATGAAGATTGTTTACGATCTATTGCACGTAATGAGCATGATATATGGGTAAGTATTGAGGCGATGATGATGTTTTTCACTTTCTTGCTTTTTGCATGGTATAGTTCATGAGTATTGTTATTTTGTCGAGTGGAGGTTCGAATATTTGAGATGATTTTGCATCCTTGATCTTTAGATCGATATAGTACTTTTCCACAAGTCTCCGAGTTCTTCACTCCTCCTGTCTAGTTCATCCTCCTCAGTGTTTATTGAGCTACAAACAAATGCAGACAACAGGCTACCTTTCCGAGTGCCACTTTCGATTCCTATATCCCTACATCTTTGAAATTGTCCCAACCCTCTATGTCGACGATTCGAAAAGCATTTTACCATCTCACCAGTGATTTCTGCACCAGAAAATAGGGCTTCAAATGTCTTTGGAGGGATAGATAAGCTGTCATTGCACTGTAAAAGCTGATCATTTTTGTTATATCAGCTGACTTTGACTACAAAGCTCAGTATCCAACATGAGCTTCGCTCCCGGCTTTGTTGATATATACAAATTGTAGCTCAATTGTGTGTATTGGGATGTTTATTAGTATAGAATCTCCGCTATTTATCTTCTGTATTTAGGAATTTTAAAGTTCATTCAAGACCCATTTCACTCCGTCTACAACCATATCCGGCTGCGTTACCAGGATAAAGTGACCACTCTTGTCAGCAAACACAAGTTTTCCCTTTGTGGAAAGTTTCAAATGGTCCTTCATGAGCCCCTCACTTTTCTCATCAGCAGTGTTGATCAGGTTCCTAACATAACTCCTCTGCTCCTCAGTCCCATTTCCCCTTTCAACACCCGCCTTATACAGTCCACTCCAATCTCTGCTTCTCAGGCCCCCAATTACATAAACCGGTTTATCTCCAAGCAGTGGCTGCTTTTTCCGCAACTCTTTCTTTAGTAAAGTCTCAAAACTCGGTGCGTATTCATCATCCTCTTTCTTTGCCTGTAGCAAGTATTTCTCCGTTCCTCCCTCGCCGTCGAATGCATCCCATTCTTCTGGGGTGAACTTATGCTCGGATCTGAGACCAATTCCAGAAAAGAAATCAACGCCTTCGGAAATCGCTTGGAGATTTGCATCATTAGGATTCAGCACCTGTAGCGCGGTCTCGTGATTCGCATCGACGAATACCACACCAGCGATGTGGGGGCCATTTCCTGTAAGGGCAATAAATTCGTTTATGAGTACACCGGCCCAAGAATGTCCAACAAGAATCAGGGGATTTGAGATAGAAGCTTCCTTAATCAGATAAGATAGTTCTAAAGCAATGTTCTCCGCTGTGGGCGCGAGAGGTGAGAGTTCAGAATTGCCATAGCCGGAACGGTCGTAGTTGTAGCTACGTAATGAGGAGGGAAGTAGCCTTGTCACAGCCGCCCAAATGCGACTGGTGCTTTCTACACCTGCTATGAATAACACAACGGGATCTTTGGAGCTGCTGGGCTCTGGGCCATGAGTGTAGAGGGCGAGGGAGTGGGTGCCAATGTTGACAAGGGTGGGGGTTGAGGAAGACATTATGAGCCTATGACGCTACGCGTTTCTGAGGCTTCTCGAATTCAAATTGGGTAGGCTATATGTAGATGCTCTTCAAACCTCTCAACTACTGCATCCATATATATACTTCATCCCTCATGATGATTTGTCAGGTCTCTGAGTCAGGCCGGACGTAAGCGAAGCTCGGACATAATCATGATCAACGGCCGCTTAACTCTCTATACATCTTGTTGAAGACTTTCTACACAGATCCCCAGGGGAAAAGAAGTCTTTACGCAAAAGTACCTTGAGAGCACGTCACAAGTATTAGATGTAGAAGCTGAAGGGCGTGAACCCATGGTTATGTAAGCGCTAGCCGATGGCTAATTCAAATATCTCACGCTTAACTATATTTGATCCTTTGAGCCGGGATCCGGGAGTGCTAATAGAAAAGCTTTTTCTTATCTATCTCAACTTGTCAAGTCTGTAAATAGTGCTATTTTTGGAGTAGTGGTTCGAGAGCAATAGGCTTATCAGCTGTTTAAGGGGAAATCCTAGCTCTCTTGCTACCCATACAGTTTAGACTCGGATATGTTAGCCACTTCGGGTAAACTGCAGCATACCCCTGAACTTGATATCGGTACCGGTAACTCGGAACGACATCCAACAAAACCGACCTACATCTCGACTGCCAAGCCCGTCTCATTCTCCATTCCTGCTTGCTTTATCGGCATTGCATGCTTTTGTCTTGTGTGTAAATAGTTCTTAGTCATGAACGCTTCTAGCGTGTGTGTGGCAGATGCAGATGCTCTTTTTGGTCCTCGGGTCGATACATGTCGTAGACAATTCGACTTCACGTTGCTTTTTGAGCAGAGCATTTTCACCGTCGGGCCATCTGCAATATTTGTCGTGCTTCTTTCTTTAAGAATACCGAAGCTATATCGCGAAAAGAGAAAAACATTGCCGAATTCACTTTGGGGGTTTAAATTGGTGAGTTTGCTCCATCCACTATTATCATACGCGTGACGCTAACAACTACAGATTATAATATCAGTAGTTTTTTGTCTTCAAATTGCTCTTTTAGCATCATGGATAGTTTCTCAGGGTCAACAGACACCCGTATCTGTTCCAGCAACCGTCCTATCAGTAATTATCACGATTGGTCTGGCAGCATTATCGAACTTGGAGAATAATCGATCTATACGCCCTTCATTCGTAATTTGCACTTATCTTCTCCTTTCCACGCTATTGGATTTAGCTCAAGCAAGAACACTTTGGTTGCAACATGGAAACACAGCATTGCCGGCATTGTTCACATGTAGTGTGCTAGCCAAAGCAGTTCTATTATGTCTCGAAGCGTTCGAGAAAAGATCGTTTCTCAAAGATCCTTACAACAGATATCCACCCGAAGCTTTGGCAGGAGTTATAAATACGAGTCTTTTCTGGTGGCTCAATACACTCATTCAAAATGGCCACAGAAATTTACTTCGTCTTGGTGATCTCTTTGACACCGATAAAGCCCTGTCATCTTCTTCCCTAGAGACAAAGATGCAATTTGCATGGCGAAATCGATCGCCCGATGGAAAATACTCCCTCCTCTTCGCTATTCTCACATGTTTCAAAGTTTCTCTGCTCACACTCATATTTCCGCGTCTTTGCCTAATTGGGTTCAAATTCTCTCAGCCATTGCTCATAAATCGAGCCATCTCGTTGATTGACACTCCCGAGACGCCGGAAAACCAAAACATCGGTTATGCATTGATCGGTGCAACGGCTCTTATTTACCTTGGACTGGCTATTAGCACTGCCCAATACCAACACCAGATATTTCGAGTCATCACCATGATCAGAGGCGGATTAGTCTGCATTATTTATAATGTAACGCTATCCCTCGATGCAAACTCTACAGGCGATTCTGCTGCAGTCACGCTGATGAGTACAGATATAGAACGCATTGGAACTGGGTTTAGTGGTGTTGATAGTTTATGGGCTGGACCGATCGAAGCTGGAATCGCGGCATATTTATTGCAGCGGGAAATGGGTCTAGCATGTATCGCACCTGTCATTATTTCACTGGGTGAGTCAACTTGTAAGGTTCAAAACATTCTCTACTAATTCCTGTAGTATGCACGATTGGTGCATTCTCGATCATGAAATGGGCAAAACATACTCAGAGGGAATGGGTCGGAGCGGTTCAGAAACGCGTTGCAATCACATCATCAGCACTCAAATCCATAAGGGGTATCAAGATGCAGGGACTCACAACACGATTATCCGAAGACTTGCAGGAGCTTCGTGTCCAGGAACTCGAGTATGCAAAACCGTTTCGCAGAAATATCATTGCCACGGCAGTGACATCTAATATCACAGCCCTGTGCGGACCGGCTATAACATTTATTGTCTACATTCTTATTCAAAGGACCAAGGATTCTGCAGCGTTGAATATTGGACAGGCTTTCACGAGTTTGTCTCTAATTTCGTTGTTGAGTACGCCGGTTTCGGAAATGGTCCAGACGATTCCTACGTAAGTTGATTTCATGGGATTTCAAAGATTACGAATGACTAACTCGAAAGAAAGATTCGCGGCCGCAATGGGTTGTATGGAAAGAATCCAGACTTATATCAGGACGAAAGACCGTCAGGATCCTCGATTTTCCAGTCCAGTTTCTGAACGCATCTCGATATCTGAGGAACCTAGACACAATGTCAATCCTGCTTCCCATGAGATCGAGTTGCAAACAGTTCGTTCAATCATGCCGGCCTCTCCGTCCCATGCTCGGAAACATGAAATCATCACAATTAAGGACGCATCTTTTAATTTCTCACCTGAAGGAACACCAGTTCTCAAAGACATCAATATTGAAATTTCTCGCGGTACTTTAACAATGATTATCGGTGCAATAGGAAGCGGCAAGTCATGTCTCCTGAAAGCAATGCTTGGAGAACTACCAAGTAGTAAAGGATTCGTATTCACGAATACTTCAAGTATTGCATTTTGTTCTCAAATCCCATGGTTACCAAATAGCAAGCTACGAGAACTCGTGCTTGCGGGATCGAGCTATGATGAGGTTTGGTATAATGCAGTACTCAAGGCTTGTGTGCTTCATCCTGATATTGCTACGTTTCCGGATGGCGAGGAGACAATGATCGGTAGTGATGGGGCTGCTTTGAGCGGTGGACAGAAGCAGAGATTGGTGAGTTGATTTACTGTTTTCTTATTGAGAATATTGACCTGTTTCCTGAAGCTAATCCTGGTTAGGCATTGGCCCGCGCATTGTATTCCAGAAAGGACTTAATTCTAATCGACGACGTTTTCAGCGGACTCGATTACAAGACAAACAAAGCCGTCTTCCGCAACATTTTTGGCCAAGAAGGATTATGCAAAATGCATAATATAACTGTGGTTCTTGCCACGCACGCAAGTAAGCGCGGATTCGAGCGAAATAGCAAAAGAAAACGAACTGAGCTGACGAAATTTAGTTGAACATCTGCATTCTGCCGATAATATTATTGTTCTCTCCAACAATGGCACCATTGTAGAACAGGGAAATTTTCGAAAACTGCGAGAAAATGATGATAGTCATGTCAAAGACTTGATTTTCCATGAAAGTCCAGACGAGAAATCAGACGAAATCTCAGTCACAGAAACCGTGAATAAAACACTGACTAGACCAAAACCGGCTGAAACCAATGACATCAACCGTCAAGATGGTGATGCCAGTGTATACTTCTACTTCGCAAAATCCGTAGGCTGGATCTATTTCTCTCTTTTCATCGGAACAGTCGTTTTGTATACATTCTCTAGCGAATTCCAAGCTGTTCTTCTGGAACTATGGTCCAAAGCGGAGACTAATCATCCGGGTGTCTATACTAATATGTACATGGGCTTATACGCAATGCTATCCATATTGGCCCTGTGTGGAATTGGTGGGTTACTATGCGTCACATTGTTATTTGCAGGCCCATATGCTTCTATTAACCTTCACCGCACACTCTTGCACACCGTCATGACTGCGCCATATTCCTGGTTCACAGCAACTGATAGCGGAGTAACCCTCAACAGGTAGGAAACTTAAGTATCTAATACTTGTAAATATCAACTGACATTTTATAGATTCAGTCAAGATATGAGTTTAATCGACATGGAGCTCCTGATAGGAATCGTCGACACATTCGCAGGTACATTCATGGCAATTGCTCAAGCAATACTTATCGCCACTGGAGCCAAATACGTCGGAGTCATTCTTCCATTCATCATCGGAACTCTTTATATTCTCCAGAAAGTATACCTGAAGACATCGAGACAACTTCGGTTGTTGGATCTAGAATCCAAATCACCACTCTACTCACACTTTACAGAAACGCTCAGCGGACTCACGACGATCCGCGCTTTTGGATGGCAAACCCAATCCGCTGAGAAGAATCGGAAACTTCTGGATCTCTCACAAAACCCCTATTACTTACTTTACTGTATACAGAGATGGCTCAATCTTGTTTTGGATCTCATCATTGCTGGCATTGCTGTTATTCTCATCACTTTTGCAACGCAAATGCGTGGAACTACTAGTGCAGGTACTCTCGGTATCGCTTTAGTAAATATTCTACAGTTCAACTCGACATTGAGTTTTCTTATTAGAAAATGGACTCAGCTAGAGACTTCTATTGGTGCTGTAGCTAGAGTGAAGAGTTTTGAAGCGAATACTTTGTCGGAAAATGGTCCTTTGGAAGTTAATCTACCGCCACCTGAATGGCCTGTTAAGGCTAAAGTCGAGTTCAGAGATGTAACTGCTACTTATGGGTAAGAGCCTAATCGGAGAAGTGACATGGAATTTACTAACAGTATTAACAGTAACGATGAACCTGCTGTGCAGCGTGTCTCATTTTGTATCGAGGGTGGCAAGAAGCTGGGTATAGTTGGAAGGACTGGATCGTGAGTTTACCTTTCCCATTCTCATCGTTTAAAGATCTAACATATCTTCCCATAGTGGGAAATCATCTCTGACACTGGCACTCTTCCGGATGCTCGAGCTAAAAACAGGAGATATCCTCATTGACAACATCTCCATTTCTACTCTCCGTCGCGAATCAGTACGCTGTTCCTTCATCACCATTCCCCAAGAACCTTACTTTCTATCTGGCACTGTCGGCTTTAATGCAGACCCGTTTCATTCTCTAGACAATCAAGCAATCGAGTCTGCGCTTGTTCGTGTTGGATTATGGGACACACTATGCGATAACGGAGGTTTAGAAGCGTTCATGGACGCAACGCCTCTTAGTCAAGGTCAACAGCAACTTTTCTGCATCGCAAGAGCATTGATCAGGAAAGTGGCGTTGGGAAATAAAGATCATGGAATTCTGGTGCTTGATGAGGTGACGAGCAATGTTGATTCTGTTAGTGAAGAGATCATGTTGAGGATTCTGGATGAGGACTTTAAGGGCTGGACAGTACTTGCTGTGGCTCATAGATTGGGAACGATTAAGAGTTACGATAGAGTTCTGGTTCTTGATAAGGGGAGCGTGGTGGAGGATGGAGCGCCGGAGGATTTGATCCGAAGAGAGGGAGGACTATTTAAGGGACTGTGGGAGAATGGATTTGGGAAAGAGAGTACTGTGTAGTGTGTTGAGTAGAGCTAGGTTTCTTTACTTGCCTTTGTTATTTCTTTTACTTGTAAACAAAGGAAACTCTCCTTAGATTGTCAATTAATTTCATTCTACCATACCATTCAACCTATCCATACTGTGGCATACACTCGTAACCATACCAGAAGCTTTCACCACACTCAGTACAATGAAAAGGAAAGAACTCTTCAATGTACATACTGGAATCTATCCATAACGCAATCTGCCCCCATTACATGTAGCACACTCCATTCCCCATTAGATAGCCATCGCATGCTGTCAATGTCGTGTTATGGACTACCATCACATGTTGACCTCTTCTGACAGTCTCAACTCTATCCAGAGACACAAAATCGCCGATCATTGTTTGAAGTAGAAGGAGATAATAAGAATATTGGTTCATATGAGCGATATTTAAAATGTCCGCAGTTACATGGAGCAAAGTTCATCATGTGTAGAGACGAAATCGTCCCGTTGCGGCTATCACAAAGGGAAATGTATTGTACACAACGCTTGTGGCCACAAACTTGTTGGCAATGCTTTGTAGAAAATGAAAGGTGATCAAGACATTGATATCATGATGAAGAGAATATGTTTTACTCAAGTCTATCGACGCTTTTGCTCGGACCTTCATCGGCTAAACTTACCATTTTTCCATCTTTTGTCCGAGTCCATCCGAGTCATAAATTCTCCTTTCTCTTCCTGAGGCTGAGTCAAGTTTTCTTTCTTCAAAGAAACCTCATGACGACGCGGCGTCTCCGTTGGTATAAATAAATTTCATTGTCTCGTCATGCGAAATATATCTTCAATTTCTCTTTGTACACCGATTCAATCGCGGCATCAACAGTACCAGTGTTTCCCATTTCCCATTTCTAAGCTTTTCATGCAGATCTCTTCTCGACTCTGTTGGTTGCAAGGTCTTGATATTAACAAAGGGATTCCCCTACACACCTTTCTTCCCTGGGCGCAAGAGAGAGATGGGATGGAGATGCCGCGGTGGAGTCCTGCCCATCCATACACCGTAGTGAGTACCAGTGACCGTCTGTACCCAAAATCGCAATCAAAATCTCATTTCATGAACGTCAGGCCCCAGCAGAAATCCTGGTCATCCGGACACGGCTTTCCAGGGCATGTAGGGCATATAGCCTGCAGGGCCAATTTTCTTAACCCCTCAAAGATTCCCTTGAGTTCTAGAACGATTGGGATAATTGGTTCGTGCTAAGGTTGCGTGGATCCGGGAATGTAGTACCTAGGTAGATGGGGTATAGAATGGGCAATATATGAGAGTGAATTTAATTGAACGAGGTAAATAAAATGATGAACACGTAAAGGATCATTTAATGGTAGATGGAGTTGATGGGGTAGATGGAGATTTGTTGGTTGAGAGTTTCCACTACTGTACCGGTCGACGGTAGGACTGTTTCTCATGCTGTGATGATTCTGGGTACCGATGCCATTGTGTGCTCCGTACAGTGTATACTACGCGGCTACGACCATTTCGATTCAAGTTCGATTCCGCGCAAGAAGTCGAGGACGGTGAAGAATGAAGAGTCAAAATTGATGGTTGGTAATCTAACGGTGAACACAAAATGATGCAGCGGATTACGACTACAAACGGACATTCTCACATGGTAACATTAGCAAGCATCTCCATAGAAAAAGAGCCACGACTGCTCTCCAATCTTAATCTAATCAAGAAAACGGAAAAAGGAAATCGGCCTTGTGCATGCAGTAATGCAACAATAATGCAAACACGGCAGTGACGATCTGCGGAGCGCACTGTGCCTAGCGACGTACTGCAATGAAGATCTGATAGCTATCGTAAAACAGTAATCTCTCATCCCTATGAATGGTGTATCAAAAACTCCGAGCTATCAGATCAATGCTTTTTTCCCCTTTGCTTCTTTCCCCCATCTTCCCCTTTATGCCAAGCTTTACGATCAAACATGTTAAAAGAAAAGACTAACCTTACTTATTACTGTTTGGGGTGATGAACTAATTTATTCTCCTTGTTACATTTTGTAGATAGATAGGTAGGTAGGTAGTTAGATAGACAAGTAAAAAGTAGGTGTAGTCGTACAACAATTTCTAACCCATACGGAGCATAAAACTTGAGAGGCATATTCTCTATACGAATCAGACGAAAGTTATTTTCTCAATGAATCAATTTGATACCCCTGATTCTTCCTGGGTATGTACTGGTATTGTTCCTACCTATCAGCTTACCAGACTTTAGACGTTCGTGAGTGCAAATGCTCGGCTAATGGGTAATTGTTAGTTCCTGATTATGGTGAGGAGATCTAATGCAGGTACACGATTCTCGCAAGCTTGCCGAGAAAATCAAAAAGCCAATAAGAATGGATAGATACTCTAGACCTTGCGGTTCCTCTTACCAAAGAAATATGATTCACGTATGATAAGGGTTGTCGAAAGGGTTTCTAGACCTCCGTCCAAGAATCTTGGATCCTTTACGATTCCTTGACTTTGAGATTTTCAATATAGTTTTTGGAGTATGTATGTATGTATGTATGTATGTATGTATGTATGTATGTATGTATGTATGTATGTATGTATGTATGTATGTATGTATGTATGTATGTATGTGTATGTATGTTATCACAAGTTTGAGTTTGAAAATCTGCGTTTCTTCAGAGCTGAGCTGAGCTGCGCTATACTACAGAGTATAGCTTTTGCTTGCTTGCTAGCTGGTCAACTAGGTAAAACCGAAACGAAACAAAAACGCAACCAACAGAGAGTTTTGCAACCATCTCGCTGCTCATCCATGTCAACCCCAGACTCTCGTTCTTGCAATCTTGACAAGCACCAACATTCAGGGAGCGAAATTCATGCGAGACCCTGTTGGAAATCTTGTTGGTCCCACCCGGTCGTTTCATTAATCAATACGAGATGAACTGCCGCATGCTCTGTGGCATCTGGACTTCTCGATATGACATCACGTTTGTTGGATGAAGTTTTATACACGTCTTTTCTGATGTGCTTTTCCGTGGGACGGGAAGTGTGAGATCTTCGTGTGTGATTATGAACCTGTCGTTTGGTTGTAGAGTTAAATACCTCATACAATGTGAAGTTAGATGAATCGGGAGTTTACAGTAGATAGATGGATGACGGTGACCCGATGACTAGATTAAATGCTTCATCGATAATAATTCCTTAGTACACGCTCCATGGATCTAGGCTACCTAGTATGTATCTGTCAATTGATCTATGTAGGTATCTGTGAAGGAATGGCTACTAGTTCATTGCCCAGCCAAGGCTCTTTACACCTGTCCATCAACAATCCAACACGCGACCCTAAGGCTCACCAAACGACCAGCGTGATCTCCGCCAAACCTTTCAACCCAACCTTTTTGATCCTCCAGGAATCATCTTTTTGGTAAATATACATGACAGTGAGGCTTTGTTTCGGGTTTCACGATATTTCCAGAAAACCCAGTCAGATTTCATCCTTTTCCCTTTCCTTTCCTTTCCTCGCCTCCAGCGTTTCGAGATTCTCCTTACTGTACTGTACTGTACGTACGTAGCTAACTAATGCATCCATCCCAATAATTGATTCCTCTCATCTATTGAATTCTCCACGCGAAACGAATCATGGAAAATTGAAAACCCATCAAATGGATCATCGCACTGGTCCCTTTTCAATATTGTGAAAACGGAAAACGTTAGATCTTCACGAGTAGGTATGAAATGAGATATGTCTACAGACACAGTGGTGCACAACTGTTTCAATTGAAACAGGGCACTATCCCTCTCTCCCTCGTGTATCTCATGATGATACAAGAGCGCCAAATTCCCCGGTCGTTGCGTTCACGAATGAGATTTCCAAGTTGTTTCGAGAGAAAATAGCGTTTGCGTTCACCAGGTGGTTCTCCAGAATTGATGTACTCCGTATGATTCGTATCGCGTTCTGAATAATCATCTCATACGGATTGGATTATTCACCGACAAGCTCTCCTTCACCCCAGGGTCCGCATCGATAAATCTATGCGTGAATCAGAAGTGAAATTATAATCTCCAGACTTTTTATGCTTCTGCTTCCTCATCTTACATTTCGCTCTCGATATTCATATCATAATTTTATTCGCATCAAGATCATTTTACATCATTTCACATCACATCACCAATTGACCGCGACCTACCTGTCTACCCACGAAAAGCACCATCACGACCATCACCACCACCACCACCACTCTCCCTCCAAACCCACAAAGTACGTACCGTCCTTAGTCCCGGCTGTCCGAGATGAAGCAAAGAAGGCTTGTATAAAGTGTTTCAAGCAGAGTGCAAAGTGACAGCGGCCACCCCTACCACTAGCCCATCGAGCGCCCATCCAGAATATCCCCTAGTGTCCGCACCTTCATCTTGCAGCAGCATGATTCGTTTGCTAACCCTCCGTGTGGGAAAGAGATCCAATTACAGCGCGCGCAGAAGACAAGCCCCTGCAGAACTGCAGAACACCTCCTCTCTGCTCCAAAAGCTAGTCGATGCCCATCCGAGAGATTTCGTCTAAGCCATCCTGGTTTCTTCTTGGTTCATCTTATTTCTTTCGTGCTTTTCGCTCTACAGTCTCTACCTGGGTAATACGGAAGAAGAGAGAGAGAAAGAAAGATCTTTTATTCACTCATTCATTCATTCATTGAGTCTGCATATCATATTAAAGAAATATTCACACGCTAGCAATTCTCAAAGGTAAGTCAAGTTGGCATGATGCTAAATCTTCGGTCTATCCCGTACGCTATCAAAATTGACAAGAGAGTTCTTTGATGATGAAGATAGATAGGCGTTCTTGTCGTAAATAATGTACTTGTGCTTTTCCTTTATGTGTTGCTATTCTGAGGAATAAAGAATGGATTTAATGTGATTGTCTAGTTTCTATTATCGTCTTATCCCATTCGCTTTTTGGTACCTGAATGACGAGTTTCGAGGAAAGATTGAAGAACGATAAAGGGAATCTTTTGCCGATGGAGAAGAGAAGAAGAAAAGTCTGATATCTCGATATACCTTCAACCTTCAACCTTCAAAGAACTTCATCGACATTATCGATCTGTACGCAGAGGACGGAAATTACCCTTGATTATTTAATATCCATCCAATTCCCCCTTCAATTCTTCTAAACTCCATTCACCAGAATATTATCTACATTCACTCATTTACTTGCACATTCATTACCCTTTTGGGTTATTTTGATTAGAAAATATCCTTGTTAAACATCATCATCCAATCCTTCTACTTTCCACCAGAAACCCTGGACCAAAGCACTTTCGCCGGACCCACTAAATCTTATTAGCACCGCTCCACAGCAAACCAACCCCAGTCTCACCCATCCATCAAACTTTACTCCTTTGAAATAAAACCACCTTCTTTTCCGCCCATCTGGATTTCGTCCTTTTTACCCACCACCACCACATTTACATTCCTTACAACCAGTCTTTCGAGGCACTTACACTCATTCGAGCAGCTTGAAATTCTTCGAAAGAATATATCCTCACGATTACAGCAGTGCTGCCAATCTTTTAACGCCAATTTCTTAACGAAACTCCCGGTCCAAGTACACTCTCTCACTTTCTCGAAGAAAGCATCTCAACACAAGGAAATTAAAATCCCCACATTACCGTCAACATCCATCAAAATGCGTTCCTCAATCGCTGTCGCTTCCCTCTGCGCTGCCTTTGCAGCTGCTTCTCCCCTCGTCAAGAAGGGTCTTGAGATCGCCGCTCCCGCCGTTCAAGTCGTCGAGACACATGTTGATGTCGTTACAAACGTGGTCATGGTCACTGTCACTGGAGAGCCAGTCATCGTTACTGCTGGAGCCGAATCCAACCCCGCTCCCGTTATCGTGACTGTCACTGCCCCAGCTCAATCTAGACCTCACAGACACTCTCACTCTCAAGCCGCCCCTGCCCCGGCACCAACTACAACTTCCCAAGCTGTCGTTGTCGTTACTGAAACCCAAGCTCCAACTACCTACGCCGCCGCTCCAGCTACCACCGAAGCTGCTGCCCCCGTTGTTGCTACCACTGAAGCTGCTGCCGCCAAGGTCGTTGCCGTGACTACAAGCTCCGCCGCTCCTGTTGCAGCTACTACTGAAGCTGCCTCCGCTACCGATGCTCTCAGCCCAACTTGTGTCGCTGCACACAACGATGCTCGTGCTAGTCATCAAGCTAGCGCCATGACCTGGAATCAAACCCTTGCTGACTACGCCGCTCAAGAGGGTAGCTGCACTACATTCGCCCATGATTTGTAAGTTTTTTCCCTTTCTTATATATGAGAATATGATGCTAATAAAAAATAGGACCGCTGGTGGTGGTGGATACGGACAAAACATCGCTGTTTCCGGAAACTCTAACTCAGGTGCTTTTACCACCGAAGCCGCCCTCGCCGATCATATCAAGCAATGGTATGAGGAGGAGTCTCTCTTCGGATCATTGTACGGTGTTGCCAGCCCATCTGGAACTGTTGGTGACTTCTTGCATTTCACTCAAATTGTTTGGCAAGGATCCCACCAAGTTGGATGTGCCGTCAAGACTTGCGGAACCGACAACTCCATCTACCCGGGCATGTACATCTGGTACAGTGTCTGCAACTACTACCCAGCAGGAAACGTCATCGGTGAATTCGCCACCAACGTTCTTTCTTAAATGATATCATGCCCATTTGCACATAAAGGAGTTCTTGGCGTTTAAGCTCTGGAGCTTAACTTACCTTTCATGTACGAACTTCTATTGAGAGGGGGGTTTTGTTGCCGAGCTCTGGACCGCAACTCCACACCTTCGATACGCATCTAACGACATCATATAAAAAATGGACAGGAATGGATGGATCTCGCGTCTTCCCTGGGTGTTTGACGACCTTCTTGACTTTATGCGTTGCGCCTTTTAGATACCCCTTGATAGACTTGGGTTCCTAATTGCTTTAAGTTATTTCGCACGTATTAGCATTCTTCTGCTCATCTTTCAGTTCTTGTACATAGTTGAACTTAAACAGGTCCTTGAGATCCTTTTTCCAAAACTTCATTAGTTCCTGATTGTATCTGTGATTTGATTGTGATTTACCATTCCTCCGAGGCATGCCAAAGTGTAAGATGATTGATCGACTTCCTTCAGATCAATGAGGAATCTCGTTTATCTTCACCCGCGTTCTTGGGCGTTGATCCGATCTCGTTCAAACGGATCTACAACGATGTGACGATAGATGCATGGTTGAAGTGAGGTGTGATTGAGATTTGCGCGGGATAAATAAAGCTTGGCAAAAATGAGTCAGTCTTCGGTAGTGGCAGCGTAGCTGCGGGATAAAACGGTCCGTGCCTATATCTGAGCTAATCAAGAGGTGATAGAATACTGACGATAAGGCGATACGCCTGGAAATGTCTCGACTTTTTTCTGTCTTCACACAATATTAGATTAATGAAGATATCTTTCTGGATCCAGGTAGTGTGTGTACTCTTTTTTTAAGACTTTGCCTATTTTTAGACATCTATTTGAGTGTAAGACATCTTGGATTATATCTGATATTCGGTTGAGACAAAGTCGTCCTTCGAAAACGAAAGTGTGCTATTTTATCAGGATAACGAGGCAGCCGTTAGTGACCTTCAGAGTCAACTCGACAACACAGACAACTCAACTCCACTTCTCGCGCACGCGAATTTCACCTTCCCATTTGAGATTGAACATACAGATTACGGTCCACTTCAAGACCATTGAACCTTTCAATTCAAAGATAGACATTTGAGTTCAGAGCATGATGAGTTCAAACATGCGTGGAGTGGGGGAGGCGCAAGGCATTGGACAGGCTTTGAAGGGTATGTTGGGAAAGGCCACTACGACGGTACCGGAACAGAAGAATGACAAGGTGCAACTGGTCAATAGAGCCAGCGAAAGCAAGAGTCCATATGTTCGCGCTCATTCTGCGAATCCGGTGGCATGGCAGCTTTGGGGAGATGAAGCAATTGACTTGGCGCGTCGGGAAAATAAATTGTTGTTTGTGAGCATTGGTTACAGCTCCTGTCATTGTAAGTTCCCCCTCCTTTGAAACTCGTCAAAGATACGATCAAGGGCTTACGACATGGAACAAAGGGTGCCATATCATGGAGCGCGAGTCATTCGAAAACGAAGAAGTAGCTGCGAGATTAAATAGCTCATTTATACCCATCAAAGTCGATCGCGAAGAACGTCCGGATATTGATAGAATTTATATGAACTTTGTGCAAGCCACGACTGGCTCTGGAGGATGGCCACTGAATGTCTTTCTGACACCGAGTTTGGAGCCAGTGTTTGGGGGGACATATTGGCGGGGACCAAGCAAAACAACAGATTTCGAAGATCAGGTCGACTTTTTGGGAATTCTGGACAAACTGAGTACTGTTTGGTCAGAACAAGAATCGCGATGTAGACAGGATTCGGCACAAAGCTTGCAGCAATTGAAGGATTTCGCCAATGAGGGCACCTTGAGTAGCAGACTGGGGGAGGGTGTGGACAATATTGATCTCGAATTACTGGAAGAAGTCACTGAACATTTCGCTAGTAGCTATGATCAGGCAAATGGAGGGTTTGGTTCAGCTCCAAAGTTTCCCACTCCTTCGAAAATTGCCTTCTTGCTCCGTTTAAGCCAATACCCAGGAGCTGTAATTGATATTGTTGGACTTCCTGATTGTCAAAATGCTCAGGAAATCGCTCTTACGACTCTTCGAAAAATGGCACGTGGTGGAATCCATGATCATATTGGAAATGGCTTCGCTAGATATTCCGCCACTGCAGATTGGTCTCTTCCCCACTTCGAAAAAATGCTTTGCGATAATGCACAGCTTCTACATCTCTACCTGGATGGCTTTCTTTTGTCGCGAGACCCGGAGTTTCTAGGAGTTGCATACGATATCGCAAATTATTTGACGACCACTCTTTCACACTCTGAGGGAGGATTCTATTCAAGCGAAGATGCCGACAGTTATTATAAAAATGGTGATTCCGAGAAACGAGAAGGCGCCTATTACGTTTGGACTAAACGAGAATTTGAAAATATTCTTGGCAGCGAACGTGGATTGATACTTTCCGCTTTCTTCAATGTTACTAGTCACGGTAATGTGGCGCAGGAGAATGATCCACATGACGAATTCATGGATCAGAACGTATTGGCCATTTCAAGCACTCCATCTGCATTAGCCAGTCAATTTGGCATCAAGGAGGCTGAAATTATAAAGGTTATCAAGGAAGGCAAAGCGCAATTAAGAAGACGTCGAGAAGCTGACCGGGTGAAACCAGCTATGGATGATAAAATCGTTGTCAGCTGGAATGGTATTGCGATAGGGGCTTTAGCTAGGTTATCCTCCGTTATCAACGCTTTCGATCCAGTCAAGGCTCAAGAGTACCTAGATGCAGCCCTCAAGGCAGCTAAATTTATCAAAGAAAATCTATATGACGATAAAGCCAAGGTTCTCTACCGGATCTGGCGTGAAGGACGAGGTGATACCCAAGGATTTGCCGACGATTATGCATTTTTGATTGAAGGACTCATCGATTTATATGAAACTACTTTCGACGAGAAGTGGCTTCAATGGGCCGATGAACTTCAACGTAAGTAATCCTTCTTCCAATTGATACATAGTGATGCTAATGGCAATCAATAGAATCACAAATAAATCTTTTCTACGACGGGAATGGTACAGGTGCATTCTTTTCAACTACCGCCTCTGCTCCAGACGTAATTCTTCGTCTCAAAGATGCCATGGATTCTTCTGAACCCTCTACGAATGGCGTATCTTCCTCGAATTTGTATCGCCTATCTTCAATTTTCAAAGATGAATCTTATGCGAAGAAAGCGAAAGAAACTGTGAAAAGTTTTGAATCCGAAATGCTACAATATCCGTGGTTATTCCCTAGTTTCATGCCAGCAATTGTAGCAAGTCACTTAGGTTTAGTGAGTATGGTGATTCATGACGCACCTGGTGATGATTTAGGGGGAAGACGGGTTCAGCAATCTGTAAAGGAGCCCCGGGGTTCTTTAGGATCGATTGTTCGGTTGAATTCTTCGGAGGGAAATGGACAGTGGTTGAGAGAGCGAAATCCATTGTTGAAGGATGGGTGGAAGAGCGACAAGACTAAGATACTCATCTGCGAAAATGGAGTATGTAAAGAAGAGGAAGAGCCAATCTTCGTGGATTCAGGTGTCAAGATGGAGGAAAGCCCCATGGAAAATGATAGTTTCCAAATGACCGGTTTGAAAGAATCATTATCGGGCTCGGGGGAAAGTTTAAATCAGAGCCAAGGGGAACCAGTCCCAAAGGGAAATCTACAGCAAGTAGATCTTGTGGCTAAGACTAGCGTCGCGGATAAAGGAAAGGAAAATTAGGTATATGTGAAAAGGAAAATATGTGGCTAGCTATCATGGCGTCTTTGTCGATAGGGGTTTAGCGGAGTTTCAAAGATGTGTAGGGTATAGCGTATCAATGAATGGATTTCGCTCACTTGCACACTTGCTTACTTGTCTTGTTTGTTGATGTTCTCTCTGTTTGCTCTTGGTGAAGTGAAATATACTCGATGGTTAGTGTATCTTCCAATTTATATTATGATTATAAATACATCTTGGAAAATAGAATGGTGGTAGGCGACTGGGCTTTTCGAGGATTGTTTGTGAGACTTGCGGAGGAGCAAATTTTCATTGCATGGTAAGTGTCGAAGTGTGTGTACTCGGGTATGAGTATGAATTACAATGCTAGAATAGAAGCTGGCGAGAGCATCCGAGAAGAAATAAGTGAAATAAATGTGTTTAAATACCTACCTACCTAGGTAATATATATGATTTAGTGTTTTGTTAATGGTGTGTAGATTTCGATTTACTCATCGCGTTGGCGTTGTGAGCTAGGAAGAGTACCTACCTAGTGGGCACTTGATGTTTGTTTGGTTTGGGTCATCGTGTATATGTGCTTGATATTTGCAGCAAGCATGTATTGCATGCATATATTCATGTTCTTCTAGAGCCTGTTTTACATGTTCTCGTTTTTTTCTCTATCTCTGTTTCTTCTTTTCTTGTTATTGTTCTCTTTGGTTTACTAGGGAGAGGTAGTAACCCGTTTTCTAATATTGTAAAGTGTATTATGTGATATGTACAAAGACTCTTCGCGGGAATCTCGGTACGGGGATCTTTTCGCAGGCTTTATTTAACATGCTTGCTCGGATATGGTTCTGTGAATCAAAGTTTTTGCATTATTGATGAGTATTGGATACATGGAATCAAGTTTTCTCATAGTCTGTGAATGTCAAGTCAATTTGTGTATATAATTCTATCCAATCACACGACATTGTATTGTAACTATCCAGTCTTAAAGTATTCCACGTTCCCCAGTGCATGTTGTACTCGCAAGCTCTTGGAAAATTTCCAGGCTCAAAATTGCAGCATAATCCTCCTCACTCATAATAATAGAAAAGCGCGCGATACTCCCATCCCAAACTACCCCCCTTCTTGTTTCCTAGACCGAGATTCCATCCGTTCCAACTCCTCGCTGTTAATCATACTGTCCTCCCTAACCCTATTTTCACAAAACCGAGAATACCAAATATATATATGTCCAATAAGAGTGTGTACCAAAGAAACCAGGCTCAACATGCGTGTTGACCCAGCGAATCAGAAGAAGAAGATGGTGTTTCGAAATGACCCGCACGAGTCCCCCGATCCGTATTCTCTATCTCCGTAGAGCGGTTATCTGCATTCTTGTTTTCCACTTCGCAATCCTTTCTTTCCTCGTCCGTCAGTCCAGCTGTTGCGGAGTCAATTTTGCAAAAGGGGATCAGGATGCACAATGCGATACTCGCGCATGTGACCTCGAACCAAAACACGGCTCTGTAGCTCTCTCGCAAACTTCCGCTTTTGTTCTGCACGGCGTTTTCAATGATTCCAGAGAGACCTAGGCATACCGCGATGGAAAATTGCATTATCGAGTTTATCAGGGCGCCCGCAAGACCCTGTTGAGATGAAGGTAGAGAAGTAGTGATGAAGATGGTGGTGACGTTGAATGTTATATCTATACCCAGAGTTGCAAAGGTCATTGCGGTGAATACCCATGCCCAGAATGATGCATGTATGGGAGCGAGTGCGAATAGTAAAGGGGCAATGATCCAGCATATACCAGAGAAGATAATCAGAGCTGTGCCAGGAATGAGATGGAGTATGAAGCCGCCGAATGTACCGATAAGACATCCGCCAATAGCAAGTGGAATAAACCATGCAACCAGTTGCAGGTACGAAGCACCCAGTATATTGGTGCAGTAGAATGTGGCATAGAGAAGAAAGACTCCAAGACTTCCGTATGTGAAGAATAAAGCGATGAATAGAGGTTTCATGTTCGGGACAGCAAAAAGCGAATATGGTAGGAGTGGCTGACTTGCAACATATCGTTCGACATACATCGCGATTGCGAAAAGAACTATCCCTGACACAAATGTAACAATAATATATGAGGTCTTGAATCCGTGCGGCGCATAAGCGCTTTGCGTTATGGCGAAAACAAAAAGTATGAAACTGGTTGCTAGAAGCCCTGATCCAAGCCAATCCATCTGAAGGTCATCGCGCTTATCGTTTTCGGATGGAATGCAAAGCATTGCAGAAGCGACACTTAAGAAAGACAAAATAGCCCCCACCCAGAAGAACCTAAACCGGGTTAATTTAATCCATCAGATAGATATGATTGTACATACCATGCCCATGTAGCAAATTCGGCAGTCAGCCCAGCAAAGAAAATGCCGATAAAAAATCCAGCGGCCCCACATGCACCATATATACCTAAGAAGCGGTCAGATATATGTTTTGGTTTTATCAAGGGTTACTCACTGAAAACGAAATTCTTCCTTGGTCCTGGTCGATATGTTCGACCTAGTAACATCATCCCGGATGGCATGAATGCAGCTGGCCCCAGCCCCTGCAAAGCCCGGCATATATCAAGCATATATTGATCTTTCGAGAATCCAGCAATCAACGACCAGAGCGTGAGCCACGCGAGACCACCGATATAAACTCGTCTTCCACCGTATATATCTGCCAGTCTACCGAAGGGTAGCATTACGGACGAAACCATCAGAGAATAAGCTGATGCTGGCCATGTTGATGAGGATATTGGGATATTGAGATCTTTCATAAGACTTGGAACAATGACGGCAAATCCGCTAACGAAATACTCCTGTACGAAAGGCGTAAGAAGGTAACCATTTCTCACTATTTGATTTTGACATACCGAAAGAACTTGAGAAACACAAGTAGAAAATCTGAGACACCTCATAAATCAGCACTGAAGAGGGATAGTTGGAGTCGAGACACTATCTCCTTATCGGTGGGTTTTGACTCTCCAGGGCGTTCGAGAGAAAAGCCATTTGAAAGATCAACATCGCCCGACAGATTCAAATGGAACAAATGGAACACGGCAATTCTACAAGATAGAAGAGGAAGATGACGTACACAAAGCCGATTTCAACCCATACTGTCTTGAACTGAGGCGGTCTTTGGCGACCTAAGCGCTCGATATCAGATTTCGCTAAATTCGACATGAAGAAATATACAAACAGGTCACCGAGGGAAGTACGAGGGGACTATTCTACTTGTACTTTCACAGTAGGTAGGGACAAACAAATTTATTAGGACGAAGAGTCCAATCAACGGTTGGAGCGCACACTCTTGCGCACTCTCGCACATTGTTGGATGATGGTCCACATATTTCCAATGTGCCGTTCAAGCACCCCTCCAAATCCCTCAGGATATTTGCATACTCGACCAGATGGCTGGTATCAAAGAATATCCATACAGCGGATGCAGCGCCTATTCCACACTTGTCGGCGAGACTTCCCCGATCCTTGCCAGCAGATAGTTCAGAAGACACGACCAATGATATGTTTGCACATGCTGTTATGTGCTCTAATGGAGTACTCGGTCATTCTAGACGCAAAAGGCCTCAAACTTTAACTTCTGATTCTGACCATAGATAGACAAGATGGAGCAATGCTTGTTGTAATGAATATTTGGATGATTGGAAGAGATAATTCTGCTAAAGAAGATGATGGGGGAGTGGAGAAGGTCCACGAATAAGCACTAAGAGTTGACAATAGTTAGCTCAGCCGTTGCCATTTTTACTAGATTAACGAAGAACGCCAAATGATAGAAAAGCAGCAAGCTGGCGGTAGAAAAGGGTTAAACGCCCGTCGGCAGTTACAACCTATATGAGTAAGCCGCTTAGCCAATCAACCTATCTCGAACTTATCTCGAACCCATCAACTTAATAAGCTAAGCCAGCGGACCTTGAGTTTTCATCTATAATACTTCCACCAACCTCCTCTTCCATTTCGATACAAGTAATGAGGTTCCGAATGTCAACCCAAGGGAAAATACAATTTGAAGCCAAGAGGGCATTATCGAGCCTGGCTATTGCCAGATCAGCATGCTATGGGAAGCTCGAGCCATTGGGAATTCCACGTATGGAGCATACTTGGTATTCCTCCGTGGCATCTCCGTATTTATGCAGAATCAGTTTCATACCAAGTGGCGCATAACAGCCTCTACTTTCAGCTATATTTGTTCGAGCCCGACACTCAAATGGGTGTGCATCCTCAAGGAGGAAGCAAAAGCTAATACGCAAAAGCTTGCTTTTCATAATACTACGGTACCTGCTGCCCAAGCAAAGTAAATGCCCGAATATATGCACCCGGAAAGATCGCTGGCATTCAGAAAGTGCCGTTATAGAGTGAAATATATCGAACAAGTATGTATGCTTGGGTACACGTGCTTTCACTCTCGAAATAGTTCTGGAACAACTTCCGAAACCATTACCTGCATTGGACGGATCATTCGGCAACGACTCGTTCGCCACGATATTTAACGGTGAAAAGTGGACCGAAGAATACCCATGACACGCACCTCGTGTTGTGGCGGTGAAATGAGCGTTTTCGGTCTCATCTGTTGCTTGACTAGACCACAAATATCGTACCGAGATGCTTCAACGGGTATTTGAATCTCGAACCCACCCGATCTGTTCCACGCAACGCAAGTCAAGCACTGCGGCTGAATTTCCAGGCTGCATGTACATCAACGCATAAAATAATGCTGCGTCCAGAAACTCTGTGCTGTTCTTCTCTTGGCATCCGACCTCTTGAATTTGATTTCACTTGAGAATACACTTCTCAGCCGCCCCATCCGCTTCACCCGCTCCATAGTACCATTCTTGAGCCTGGACTTGATCCTTCAACTCGTTTTCAAATCCTGTACACCTTTCCCCACTATTCTGAGACCTCGCCTCAGTACAGAACTCGTCTCTTCTAACACTGGGTCGTGTGACCTCTTGAAAGTTTCTTGGTGTTCCCATATTCCCTATCATGTGTTCGATGGTTGCATTTTCTCCATAATAGTAAAGAGACGACGGAATCCTAAAGTACACGTTTTTCTCAAGCACGAAGAACACAGAGGCGATAGCATGGCCATGCTTCAGTTATTCTAGTGTGTCGAGGTTGTCATCGTAACATCTCTATACTAGCTAGCAGTTAAGCTGAGCATGCCAACAAGGGTAGTCACAAATGAGACAAATGGCAGACTACATCTCTACCTCTATCTCATTCACTCTTAACATTTAATGCCTCTGTGCTGTTATAGTAAGATAACAGGCTCACTTCAACGTCTCGAGGCCCTTTAATTCAATCTTCTATATATCCCAGAGTCATTCTAGGTGCATTATTGTCACTGTCATTCCACACTATGCTATCCCAATCATCTCCCTAGATACATACTAACAGCCCGTAGACAACGCGCCCTAAACAGCTTTACGGAAAGCAGGGTAATCAGAAATGGTGTATCTCAACACAGTCTAGAAGTTCTTGGTGTACTAGAGCTTCAGGATTCATTTGAAATCAATGTAGCTTCTTCAGAAGTACCAGAAACAGGAACCGTTATAATTAGAAATGATCTGCCGCAATATACTTTGACCACTTGCCATACTAGCCGCAATACTAAAGAGGTATAAGCCAGCTTTCTCTAATAGAGAGACTTCGTCTGGCCAGCTTCACGAAATAATCTTAAATTCAGATTTAGAAATCTTTTCCAGTTTTCTCCATAGCCAAGTCGCCAAGTAGCCAAGTGGCCGGTAATAAAAGAGAATTGTGTGAAAAATAGGATAGGATGCAGGATTCCTTCCTCATGGTCTTTCCTCGATAGAAATGGTCTGCGCTGAAGTCTGGGTGACGGCAATCCATAGATCTCTACCACAGTTTAAATTTCGATAGGACTCTATATTCCCGACGAGTACAATATACCAACTGGATATAAGGTAACTCTTTAATTGATCCCCATGATTGGAGAATTCTTCGATTCATTTTCAGAAGATGCAGAAGCTCATATTTGTGGAATTCCTGGGATAAACAATTTGGTTATAAAACACCGGAGACACGTACGTATGTATATCTACAACCCCAACACAAAGCATGCTCAACATAAGCAGCCTCACACTCTTGCATCCCCTATTCTACTCCAATTCATCCAGCAGTCCCCCTTCACCTCTACGTATACAAATCCAAATCAATCTCGTGATTCATCTCCTCCCCCTGCGTATCCATCCCCACAAACCCCACATTAACATTCTTGACCTCCTTCTCCACAATCTGTTCCACCTTCATCAAAACATACCAATATCCCTCTTTCATATGCTCGTCGCATCTCGCATTCCGACTCAAAATCATGACATCCTGTTTCCTCTCCACCCCATCCTCATCATCCAATGCCCCGGCCTTGCTTAACACATTTTCCTCGCTGCCCTCGGAAAACGTCCCTTCTAGGTCATCACGCGGCTCGTACGCGAGGAAATATCGATGCACTTCTGTGCATGTGGTTAAGGAGAGATGCGAGAATCGGTAATAGGTAGTGCACGCTGGGAGTTTAGCGACGGGCGGAGGAAAATACACGGTAGCGAGGGAGTCGACGAGGAAAGTGTAGAAGCGTTGGAGATCGGGAGGGAAAGAAGAAGAGAGCGGAAGTGGCTTGCGGCAGCAGAAATACGGCTCGTTGCTTAAAGGGGCGATGATCGTGGTCGAGGATGGTGCCGCGGTGCGGGTGTTGGGTGGGGGAGAGGGCTTTTTGTAGGCGCCTGCTGAGGGCGGTTTGGGGGTAGATCGGGGTGTGTGTTTGGGTGTTCCTTTGGGAGTGCCTTTGGGAGTGTTCTTTTGGGGTTGTGGTTTGGAAGCTCCTCCTTTCGGGAGAGACTTGGTGATTTTGGATGGTTTGAGTGTTGCTTTGGTGGGTTTCAAAATGTCGATGTCGACGTCGGCGATGTCTTCTCCGGCTTCTTTGCTAGGTTTGTATGTATCATCTCGATCAGCTTTTTTCTGGCCCGCTCGTGGCATATTTGCTTCTGATTGCTTATTTCCGAGTTTGACTATCGTTGTTCAAGGAAGGAAAGTAGATAATTTCATCGAAGGTTAAAAAGACCGAAGAATAGTATAAGATTCGTTATTCTTTGTTGTGCTACAGCCCACCCTAAGACGCATTTCGATTCTCTTTGTTTGTGTAGTCGTTCGTACTTGAAGTTTCCACATTAATGTCTCATGCTGCTTCCTTTGTTCTGAAAATCAAACTGATCCAGAACAACGTCGATAAGATCTCATAAAGCTGTGTTATTTCCTCATGTATGGATGGAATTTCGAGCCTCTCCAATCGGATAAAGAAACATTTTGCCGGTATAGTATCACTGTAAAATTCGGATTAATTACCAGGTCCTTAAAATTTGCACATAATACAATACCCCAATTGCACACAGGCAGAAAAAGTATAACCCCATACAAATTCTCAATATCTACAAGCATCCCCAAAATGCCTTGGCCCAACTCCCTTTACCAACGCCCCCCTATCCCCACTCCAAGCGAGAGCACCAAAAACACCACCTCACCACCCCAACCCAAACTCGACGATAGAGCAGATCACAAATCTCCTCCTCCATCAGTATCCCCTCCGGAACCCGATCGACGCTTCTCCTCCATCTCCCCCACCAGCGTAATCCCTACACGTACCCAATCCTCTCCATCTCCCCCACACCTCACGGCCGAAGACCTCCTCGCACTAACCTCGCAACCCCTCAGCCACGGCGGAGCCTGGAGTTCTGCATCTGCATCTACATCTCCCGCCCCACGCGCGCGATTCCTCCCCCAAGCCACCGAAAAAATCTACACCTGGCCTTACGGCGAAATGCACCCCAAAACCGCGCGCCAAATAGCCGACGATAAACGCTGGGTATCGAGACGCAAAAATCGGGAAAACTACAAGAGAATCGAAGCAAAGGAAGAGCATCTAGCTCAGCAGAGAGAACGAGAGCGATGGTTTAAGCCGGCGAAGAAAATCGAGTATTATGAAGAGGAGGGTGCGAAGAACTGGGGTGCTTGGGAGAAGAAAAAATGGTATTGATGCTGGGTTACAATCCTGGGCAGATCGAGATGTAGATTTTCTTTGCCGAGCCGCGAGTAGAAATTGAATGAAGACGAAGGAGATTGGAATTTTCCTTAGATGTCGTATTAACAACATCTTCTTCTTGAGTGCTTTTTCCGATTCAGAGACTGGTCTCGTTGAGGATTTCTTAGTTTTGAAATTAAATATACACTTTGACATCGTACAAAAATTTGACATTCCAGATGAAACACACAATTAGGTGACTATACGTGAAGTGATACAAAAATCAAGAAACTTTTGATCTAACAAATTGCAATATGACCCGGTAGAAATACTGTAGTGTACGCCATGTATATGTTCGTGGAGACACCAACCACAATCATGCAAAGTGAGAATATCAGTAAGTTCCGCTTGATAACATCTCTGATAGTTTGTGAGAATTTGGTTACAGTGAACGAAACAGTGAAATGAGATAGAAAAGATTGGGAAAGAAAGAAGCAATCAACATCCTCGATGTAGACATTACATTTTTCCCTATGCCAAAAACATTATATCTCTATAACTACAACCTTCTCTTGAAGTTCTGAAAATGATATCTTTCCAATGGTATACCCAACAGACTTTTAGTCAATACCAAAGAATGCACTATCAAATTGGCCATGCTCCATTTCGCCTATTTCTCCTCCAACATTTCCGTCGTCATCATTCCCAAAAAATAAATCATCAAACACGCTTTCGTCGGCTCCGACCATATTATCGAGATTTGAGTCCATGTCCATGTCCATGTTATTATTATTGTTATTATTGTTGTCATTCGTATCATTGCCAGCAGTCATATTCAGGATGTCATCCATCATATCTCCTTTAGCAGTTGTCGTAGTGACGTTTGCGTTATTATGATTATTATTATTATTATTATTATTAGAAGAAGCCTCGTTAGAAGGTTGTAAATCATTCATGTTGAAATCTTGAGGGTTGCTCCCAAACGTGGAGAGGTCAAATTCGGTATTTTGTGTGTGGTTATTATCTTGACTTTGAGTATTGGTGGCTGTGTCAAGCATTGAAAAATCCATGCTGTCGAAGTTGAGAGCAGCGGAATCTACATTGGCAGCGCTGTCTGGATTATCGAAAAGGGAATCGATTGAAGAATCTTGTCCGCCTCCTGTGGCCGTTTCAGGGGCGTCTGTAGAAGCGGGAAGTGTAGTGTTTATGCCAAGGCCAATTGGTTGGGACTTGTTGTCATTTGTACTGGGTGGAGATGGAATCGTGGGCTCTTTCGCCTCTTCCTCATCTCTAAGTTCTTTCGCCATTTCATTTTTGATTGGGGTTTCCTCTTCCTTCGCGATTGTTGGTATGGGATTGTTGTCTTGGATCGTCTCTTGCTTTATTGCTGAAGGTATATCTTCGTATGGAATATGTGGAGGCGGTGTGGGCTCATGTGCGACGGGGGTCTCTATGTTTTGAGCAGGCGGATTCTCTGCCGCAATTCGTTTCGATCGCAATTCCTCTAAATCTCGACCCAAAACAGATTTTGCTCGTATCTGTTTTCTCAGGTCAATGCTGCGTAACTAAATATTCAAGCAGTCAGTCTACTTACAATCTCAGCTTCAAGATCGTCCAAAGCTCGGTGGAAATTGTCGGTTATAGACGGAATAGTCGAGTGTAGTCTTATGGCGGAAATAGCCATAGATTTTCCTCCCTCTATACCTGTGGCGCGAAGAGCTTTGCCAGTCTCTATAAGCTGATAAATATGTTAGATTATGAGTTAATGATCGAAACCCCAGAGTACATACAATCGCATTGATCTGGATTTGCAGAATCTCCAAAGGAGTTTTGGGTTGTGCTTGAGCCATGGTCAAAAGGAAGTTAGTGGGCTAGCAGCTGGTGTGAAGATTGGTAGAAGAGTCTTCCAAGAACAAGATTGAATCTATTCTAGTGGAGAGAAAAGTCAACCTTCCCGTCTAGAAAAGATATCTGTGTGGTGAATATTGGTAGACTTTTAGGTTTCTAATGATGGGTTTCATCATAGTACAGATGAAAGTCATTGGAGGCTCGGCGAACATTGTTCCGCCGATGCCCACTTTGAAAAGATCACTGTAACAAGCTTACATAAGCCTCACCAGACTCATCATTCTGAGCTTTGCACGGTTTACTAATAATGATTGATGCTCAATCAAAGCTTTTTGCCATATCCCCTTGTTCCTGTAGTTCGGCAGGTACGGGCCTGTGTAGAATAGTCAACATCAGAATCAGAATTAAGCATATGCCCATCAGCCAGCCTATCTACATACGCATACGCAATGAATTCAAAATATAGTTGAGTCATGTCTCTCCTTCATGCAATTTTCGATGCCTCACCGCATGCAAAGACGTTCAGGAGGCTTGTGCAAACCTACCAACCAGGAGTGATCTTCAAAGTAGGATGGTAAAACTGGAGGGGTAATGTAGCAAAAGGAATGGTGAATGAGCAGGTATGATGTAAAGATTTATTGCTCTCAGACCATGATGTTGTGATGGAAATGTTTTCCCTCAATGCAGGTGACATCTCGCTGTTGGTTTCATGTTGGAACAGCATGGAGCTATTGACGAATGAGTTGCTAACAAACCCACGTTGACCTTTTCAATGCTTTTGAGGTACACATGAGGCGTAAAATCACACCTCCTTGATAAGCAAAGCAATTTCACCATACAATATTACCAATCACCCAATGGAAGCAAAGGATAGAAGGAGGTTCGATAGTATTCCGCTCCATAGGAAGTGGCCGAGACAGATCCAAAAGTACCTATTCTTGAATCAAGGTACAGTACCTGGTGAACCTGACAACAACCTTTGAGAGAACTTCCATACCTAGTTGCTTCATACCTAAAATACTTAGATGGTTACTCGAATCTGTTAGATGATCTCCTTAATAACACAACTTTTATCCGTCTTTAGCTTGTCGGGACTATCAAGAAAATGGGTTATCCGTCGAAACTAGAGCTGTCGGGATGTAAACTTTGATTGAACCCCTCTGATGAGATGGCAAGATAAGCTTCGATTCCATGTCTGTGTGGTGCTCGCTGCTCAATGCTCATGCCTGGGGCCGCACGGAAGTTTAACTCCAAGAAAGATGGGATGATCTGTCCACAAGACGTTGACTAATAGCTTGTACTATCGTCTCGATTGAGTAATTTGCCAATCGGGATCCCTTGATATTCCTTCCCGTCGGTATAGCATCATCTACTTCCTTATAGTCACCTTTTCGGACCGCTCCAGCGGCCAGCATTTGAATAGAGTAATGATTCCGTTCCGTGCGTGCTGTGCAACGGGGGGTCTTGCTGGTAGTTTACATACAGACAGTTCATGCACCATATCCTGACTGTCGGTGATGGCCAATGAAGAATGAACCCAGGTCGGAGACAGGTATCTGTCAACCAATCAAAGAGGAAGAAGTCGAATGAAGTAAGTTGGGAAAGAATCAAGATTTTGGGTAAAAAGATGTAGAAGAAAGCCACGATATTTATAGAAACATATATTGAGGAAGTGAATCTGTATCCTGTAGGTAGCTGACTGTACCTTTATGATAGATGTCCTCAAGGAATTGAGTTCATCTCTTAGCTAGGGTCGGCAGGTATAGTTCACCAATTGAGTGTGAATGACATGTCCTTAGAGTCCTGAATTTGAGCTGTTCATAATTATCATATATACTCAACAGAAACAAATAGCAAGTATATTGCTTATTGATATGTATTGACAGAACTTCAAGCCAATGAATCTCGAGCTGCTGGAGTACTCCATGATACCCATGAGAAGAAATCATGGACGATAATATCCCATCCAATACACGAACAGATATCTTCCCCATCCAACCATCCAACCCCACCATATATAATATCCGGAAATAATGAATTGCTAAAGGCGAACCTCTCAATGGAATCAATTGAATTTATCCCAAAGAGTTCACTTGCATTGAAAGGAAGAAATCTCCGTACATAAGCGAAAGAAGCAGACGGAAATTAACAGTTGAGCAGGCAATCACATCAGGACCTAGGAGGGATGGTGTGTCCTTGTATGTATTGCTTGCGAGAGAAAGAATATCAAAATGTGATGGCTGAGTGAAGCCAAAGAAATGGTAGTCAGGATATGGGAGGAGCAGAGGATGTGAATATGGATGAACCACATTGTCAATGTGAGTTTACGTACCGTACTTATCACTAGTACTAGTATATATACATATATATATAAACATACATACATAAACATACACACACGTACAGTACCGTGCAAAAGAGTGAATTCATCACAATCCATAACCTCAGGTACCTACATATCATCCCTAGTCATCCATATTCAATCTGTTTGGCTCTTTGGCTTACCCGGACCCTATCTGGTACAGTACCTAGTAGCCTTGTCTCTTGATTAGCGTAGAAACTAACAGAAAGAAAGAAGAGCTACAACCTACCGTTTTTACCAGAAAAAGGACCCTCCTTCATTCAACTTGCAGTAAAAGTAATTTGCGCCGAACGAACTTGAACTTCTTTCTACTTTCACCTCCCCCCCCGCCCCAGTCTCTCTTCGTTCAACTTCTTTTTTCCTACTGTGTGCAAGAAAAAATCATTTGCAGCGTCGTCTCTTTCCATCTCTTCATCTCTCTTTTTCAATCTACTGTCAATACAAGGCGTTTGGATCTTCGAGTGGTGTTTGTCTCCTCTCTATTCCTCTCGTCTTTTTTCACGGTCGTGATTGATTAATTTCTTTCATATTCATACCTCTCCAATCTATCTTCGTCGTCTCCTCCTCTCTATTTCTCACTCGGTCTTCTGGCATTTGGTCGCAGAAAACCCCTCCTTTATCGATCTCTTACTCTCTGCTACTACTGCATCATCCTAAGCTTCATCTCGAACTTCCTCTGTTCACTTTGAATTCCAAAGTTCAATTATTCATTCACACAACAAGTGATTAACAACTTGTTGCTTATTTACCTTTCTCATCGATCTATTTCGCAAGTCATTTATCGAATTTTCGAGTCTCACGCGCTTCTTATCGTTCAGGTTACACAAGAACGTAAATCAGCGCACCTTCGCAACTCAACTTTTTTCGTTCCTTGTATCTTCGATCTCTTTTCGATCCTCTCCAGGCAATTTCCTACTTCCGATTTCTAAGTCTATCTACTTCCGAGCAAGTTTTTCAAAGAGACCACTTAAAGTACCATCTTTGATCATATATTACAATGGCAGACAACGGTGCTCCAGGCAGTGCTCAGCTCCCACCACCACCGCAGACTTCTGCTGGTGCGCCAGGCTATGAGAATGGCCACAATAGCCAGGGCAATCCCTCGCATATGCCACCGCCACCGCTTCCACCAGTTATCATTCCGCAAAACACAAATCCAATCCCAACTGCGATTACATCTCCTATGGGCGAGAATGGTGGGGTAATGTCGCCAGACAGCGCCGGTGGATTTGTTCGCCGAGCTGCACCAGAACCAAACAAGCGCGCATTATATGTCGGAGGTCTTGACCCAAGAGTCACTGAAGAAGTACTCCGTCAAATTTTTGAGACAACTGGCCATGTTCAAAATGTCAAAATCATTCCTGACAAGAATGTAGGTGCTGTCAGTATCAATCTTTTTCATTGCTGTCATATCCCAAAGCTTCGGGACCTACGAACCTTCCTACTAGGGTTTAATAGTTTCAACTCTTTCCTTTTCCATACATCGCACCCGAATATAACATTATGCTAATCGAGGTTCAGTCAAAGGGATTCAACTATGGTTTCGTCGAATATGATGATCCCGGAGCAGCTGAGAGAGCCATGCAAACTTTGAATGGAAGACGTGTCCACCAGGCTGTAAGTGTCGTTCTATCGATCCTTCAAGCAGCAAACTAATTTCATACAGGAAATTCGAGTGAACTGGGCTTACCAATCGAACACATCAAACAAGGAAGATACATCAAACCACTTCCACATCTTCGTTGGAGACCTCTCAAACGAAGTGAATGACGAGGTTCTGTTACAGGCTTTCTCTGCCTTTGGATCTGTGTCCGAGGCACGTGTTATGTGGGATATGAAGACAGGAAGATCTAGGGGCTATGGCTTTGCTGCTTTCCGTGAACGTCAAGATGCCGAGAAGGCACTAAGCTCTATGGACGGTGAATGGCTGGGCTCCCGAGCTATTCGTTGCAACTGGGCCAACCAGAAGGGCCAGCCATCTATCTCGCAGCAACAAGCCATGTCTGCCATGGGCATGACTCCAACCACACCTTTTGGTCATCATCACTTCCCAACCCATGGTGTTCAGAGCTACGATATGATTGTTCAACAAACTCCTCAATGGCAAACCACTTGCTATGTCGGAAACTTGACACCATACACAACACAACAAGATCTTGTTCCATTGTTCCAAAATTTTGGATATGTTGTCGAGACTCGTTTCCAAGCCGATCGAGGCTTTGCTTTTGTAAAGATGGACTCTCATGAGAATGCCGCACTCGCCATTTGTCAACTGAGTGGATACAATGTCAATGGTCGTCCTCTTAAGTGTAGTGTAAGTTTGATTTTCCCCTCCACATCTCTTCTATGCTAACGATTCTCTCTAGTGGGGTAAGGATAAAGCACCCACCTCAGCAGGCTTCGATGGCTCTCAGCAAAGCTACAGCCCTCAAGCCGGACCAACTCCTGGTGGATTCCCAGGTACACCTAACGCTTATTTCCCACAATACGGTGGAATGCCTCCGCAAGCTGGACCTCAATCAGCTGGACCCATGGCTAATCAGCAGTCCCCAGGCCAGTTCGCTGGTCAACAAGGATACGGTGGTCCTCCAGCTCAGTCTCCAGCACAATACAGCAACCAACCCATGGGATATGGTGGCCCTGCCAGTGCTGGAGGATATGGTCGTGGTGCTCAACCAACACCAACCGCGCAGTGGAGTGCTCCCGCTACGCAAAGTTACGGAAACGGCTTTGGTGGTTACCAAGGCTAATTTTCTATACGGCCGCACGCATTTATGACCTCTTTTGGAGCAACTATTTTCAGGTGTATTTTGCTTTGTCAAGTTCTTATGGTCTTATGGGGAGCCGGGATATTAAATTTTGGTGGCATAATCTCATTTCCGCATCTGTGCTTTGGTCTCTTATTTGACGGCTAGGCCGAGCAGCATTGAAGTTGCATAGGGCGCTCTATTTCAAGATAATTTTCTTTCCATCCGTAGTTTTCCTATGTTCCCTAGTGTTGGAAAGGTGATTGTTACGTCCATCTAAAAAGTTGTTTTCTTCTCTTCTAGGTTATCTTTGCCTTTGGATTATTTTTCTGCATTTGATTTATGGTCTCTCGTTCTTCGCCTTTTCTCCTCATGAGTCCACGAATCTACTATAGCGACTACCCCGTTTATATTGTGCCACGACACTTCTTCTTTTTGGTCAACATTGTCATTGTCGATATGGCTGGCAGTTACATAAAATATGTTATATGAAAGATTGTAATGAAAATGATAGGATTGACCTAAGATTTTTCGGCAGAATCGAAGGATTTGGTTGGCAGGTAGGAAGCCAAAATGGAATGAGGGAACTGTAGAGTTAGAAGCATTCACAGCTACCCATAAAAAGTGATGCTGTCAAACATCAACAATAAATACTACAGACTCTCTCTCTACTCTATGTTTATGATGGTGAAATAGGAATAGATCGCTTTGTGACTCGATAGATGAATCAATAGATCAGTGAAGATGCCTCGAGGGTGGAATGATCCACAAGGGGGGAGGGGTATCAAGGCATCATGGTATATGGGTCTTATAGGGCTGAGATATGAAGACATTGTATGAGAAAGTTCACATGGTTAAGTTAGATATGATGGTCAAGCAACCTACCTACATAGTAGACACTAATACCTAAATATTTAGGTGAATAGATGAAACTAACGACATTAGAGGTCTTAGCTCACTCAATGGTTCCCGGCTAATATAAGGTTGAGATCGATTGATATGCCAATAAACTCAATAATTTGAACTATCAAAAGTACACACAACGATGGTAATTGCCCCATAAAATTCCCTTACATAAATCAATGTGGGGTAACCTAAATTGATTGATTTGATACGACGCGGTCCGACCCAACGCGGTTTCCCGTGACGCGAGGAAATGGCAAAATAATTTTCGATTGTTCGATTCGTCACTTACCTAGTACCGTACTATATTTACTGATCTACGACAGGAGGAGGTGAAACCAAATGCATTGCTAATAATTCGCACTTTCCCCAAACGATTTTATGCCATTTGGCCGTACCATTCCTCCAGCACTTTCTTCACTCACTAGAAGTCTTTTCGCGCAACGCTGGAGAGCGCATCCTCATTCAACATTTTACAACACCAATGCACCAACTCGAGGAGCTTTATACTCTTCTATCGCAAACGCGATGTTAAAACGAGCGGTCAAAGCTAAGGCTACAGAGCCTCCACCTCCGAATGCGAAGAACGATGCAAAAAAGGCAGCAATTACGCCAAATAATTTGACACGAAATGGAAATATCCAAGAATCTTTGAAACCCAAACCTTCGCAAGCAATTGGCGGATTTGTACAACCCCTGAGACCAGCTTCAGCAAATGGGAAGCTGTTGCCCAAGGAGAGTCAATCGACCGTTGTATCAAGTGTCGGCAGCTCTCGTATGAGTTCGTTATTCAGCGGGGATGACGCATTCCGAGATACCCAAGATAGCAGCTATGATCTTGTGCAGTTAGCGGACGAATTCAGCGAGGACGATGACATAGATTTCGATTACAGTTATACTCTGCCTACACAACCTCTGTCTACCAATGCTTCCATGACAGCGCCCCCAAAGCCTACCTTTCCAACAATACCTTCGTCCCCATTCGGCGAACGATTCAATGCACAACGTGTGCCAAGTAGTAGCGCGCAGACTTGGTCGACCTCGCCACCTGCACATAAAGGAACGCCGCCTGGAGCTCTAAAACGAAGAGAGCGAGAGCGAGAGCAATTGGCGGCAAAGTCTGCCATAGTCGTTGAAGATGACGAGGCACCAAAATCGAAACGACGTACATTACCATGGCTGCAGCAGAAGTCAGAACAAGATGAGGTGTTGCATAAACAAGAACAAGCCGAAGAATCAATCTCCGAAGGGGTTGGCTCATCTGCTGCCCCAGTTTGTTTCAAATGTAGAAAGACGGGCCATTATGTCAACAAGTGCCCTACCAATGGAAAGGGAAAGCCAAGCGAGTGGGATTTTAGCCCTCTACCTCATGACAAGAAAGATAAGCATCTGCCGTGGAACACAACCGCAAGTAAGGTTGCAGAAGAGAGGAGAGCAGTCAAGGAGATGCGGAAGAGAAAAATCGACAAGGCTGAAAAGGCTGCGGCGGAGTCCCATGGGCGTATTAAGACTGCTAAATTGGCCCCTATTCAGTTAACTGACGAGCAAACTCGGGTCAAGGACCTTGTTGTCGATCAGGGCAAGAGTGTCTTTTTCACTGGTTCTGCGGGTACTGGAAAATCAGTTTTGATGAGATCAATCATTGCTGCGTTGAAAAAGAAGTATGTCCGCGAGGGTGATCGAGTTGCTGTCACAGCTTCTACAGGCTTAGCTGCCTGTAATATTGGAGGCGTGACACTGCACAGTTTTGGGGGTATTGGACTGGGTAAGGAGGACGTACCTACCCTTATAAAGAAAATAAAGAAAAACAACAAAGCTAAGCTTCGATGGACAAGAACTAAGGTTTTGATCATTGATGAGATCTCTATGGTTGATGGCGATTTATTCGATAAATTAGAAGAGATTGCCAGAGGAATGCGTAATAATGGTCGACCGTTTGGAGGCATACAACTTGTGATCACCGGGGATTTCTTCCAACTACCTCCCGTTCCAGATTACAACCAAAAAAGTAGAGGTGTAAAATTCGCATTTGATGCTGCTACCTGGGGAACTGCAATTCATCATACAATTGGTCTAACAGAAGTGTTTCGTCAGAAGGATCCTGGTAAGTTGGATCTATCATATCTACTCGATTAGGCTAACACTTTATAGTGTTTGCAAATATGTTAAACGAGATGCGGCTGGGGAAGGTCTCTCAAGACACTATAAAAGCCTTCGTTGAAATGAAGCGCGCCATAAATTATGAAGACGACTTGACAGCTACAGAATTGTGCGTATAAGTGCAGTATAAACCCTTTTCGTTACTAACTGTTCTTAGATTCCCAACCCGAAATGAGGTCGAGAATTCGAATACATTTAGATTGAGAAACCTACATGGCAAGGC
The DNA here is from genome assembly GCA_004916875.1 of Botrytis galanthina. Taxonomy (NCBI): domain Eukaryota; kingdom Fungi; phylum Ascomycota; class Leotiomycetes; order Helotiales; family Sclerotiniaceae; genus Botrytis; species Botrytis galanthina. The sequence continues at coordinate 95,375 of PQXL01000024.1, forward strand.
GTACAGGTTTGAGGCTGTCGATTCTGGGTCAATTACCGATGAAGGGATGAGGGAAAAACTACTTTCCAACATGATGGCTCCTAAATCAATTGAATTGAAGAAGGGAGCTCAAGTCATGCTAATCAAAAACATGGATGATGGTCTGGTGAACGGATCACTTGGGAAAGTTGTTGCTTTTATGAGTGAGAAGTCGTTTGAGATCTACGATGCCAACCCAGATATACTCAACGAAAAAGAACTTTCCGATGCCGAAGAGGAAAATCACCGCCAATCAGATCTCGCAAAGTTCAAACAGACTAACAAGGAGCTGCCTATCACTGGTGTCTCCAATCATGGAAGACTGTTTCCATTGGTGAGATTTTCCATTCCAGATGGAACTGTAAGAGACCTTCTTGTTCAGCCAGAGGATTGGAAGATCGAACTTCCCAACGGAGAGGTCCAGGCGCAGCGCAACCAACTACCTCTTATTCTTGCCTGGGCACTTTCCATTCATAAAGCACAAGGGCAAACATTGGAGCGTGTCAAGATTGACTTGAAAAGAGTGTTCGAGAATGGCCAAGCTTATGTTGCGTTGAGTCGGGCAACAAGTCAAGCTGGATTGGAGGTTCAAAATTTTGATCCGAAGAAAGTTATGGCTCACCCAAGGGTTGCAGAATTCTACAACAGCTTGTATAGTGTCAACAAAGCCTTGGCGCACCCAAGAGTTGCGAAAGCAGATCCACCAAAGATACCAATGAACCCCATCAAGCCATTGCAAGACGATAATTTCTTCGACGAGGACGAGGAAGAGATGGCACGCCAATTCAGAAGCGGCGGGCGTCTATGAGAATCATGATAATAGGTTTTGGAGTGTTGCAGGAGTCACTGGAATTTGCTTAGATTTGCTCGATTGGGCTGTAAAGGTTATATGGTAGGCGATCTATGAATAGGTAGGTATTGAACCCGCAAAAATGGGATTGACTTTGCACGGCGCCATTGTTAAGTATGGGATGAAAAGACGAGTACGAGTTATACCCTCCATCTTCATGTGTATTAAATTTACTTACGAACAAATCACAAGGACTTCTTGAAAAATAGCTGATACCAATCGAATCAACACCATCACCTACTTACTACCCATACAATATATATAGTTTAAAGGATGCTCAGGATGTTTAATGTCGAAAATGTCTCTCATGTTGTAATACATAGCTACCTGCTCTCTGTGCACCACCTCACCATACCTATCTAGTACTTCTTAAGACGATCACCAAAAGTATCGCCCACGAGTGTATTCAAATAACTTTGGTGATAATGACGCTCTTTCTTGTTGTGCCTGCTAGGTACATGCCTACCTAGGTATACTACATACCTAGGTAGGTATTGATGACATGATTGATTGCCTAGTGAGTACGTTTCGTCAGGATCTACAACGAGACCTTCCTAACAAACCTTGAAATTCACCCCGCGCTACCTACCGGTATCTGTCTATCGATAAGGCGGCGGGGATGATATCTTGAGGCGGCGATTATTATCACTAGCTCTAAAACCCGATATACTTTTTTGTCTCACCTCGCGCCTCGCTATTACCTACCCTTGTAAGCTCCCAACCATCAGAAAGAAAAATTAACAAAGCTGTCAAGATTGTCAAGTTTGTTTCACGAGAAACACTTTCTCTTACATCCATTGCACCCATTTCGAATCATTATTCCACCAGTAATTCTCTCTATCTTCATTCAGTGAGAGCTATTTACCCAAAACTACGCGCTTATACCACCCTCCATCTCTTACTGCATATCGCGAAACTTTCTTCCCAGCCAGTGGTGAACTGCCAAAGAAACGAAACCAAACATGTCGAACCAATTTATTGGGCTTACCATGTTGGTGACGTTAAGTTCTCCACCCGGTGCACAATTGCGAGGTATCGTCAGTAGCATCGAACCGGGTAAAAGCTTGACTTTACGAGAAGGTTGGTGCCCACGTAACGTTAGCAAACGAATTCACTGCATTAGCTAACACTGAGTGTCTCATAGTTACATGCCCATCTAATGGCAAATATGTCCCTGAGTTTACAATTAATGCGGCGGAAATCACGGAATTGATTGAGGCTCGGAATGAAAATGTCAAGCCGCCCTCTCCGGTTATACAACAGAAGCCAGCGGTTGTACCTGCGTCGGTTGCGAAAAAGTTTGAAGATCCGGCGATTTTGAGCATGGGAAGGAGACCAGGATCGGTAGCTTCTCCTGCAGCATCGATTCAACCGCATTCTCAATTGGAGAGTGCTTCGATGGAACGCGATGGCTCAGCGCGAACTGTTGTTGGTCGTGAGAATAGGCGCAAAGAACAGAATACCTCATCCACCTTGCCCGATAGCTTGACAAGTCAGGAAATTCACGATCAGGCGGAGCTGGAGCATGAAGAAGCGGAGACTTTGGAAGAACTCGATACAGAACTAGCTGGGTTGTCAGTAGAGCCGGCTTTGACCAAATCAGGACGGCAACGAACTCGCAGGAGAAAGAATCAAGGAAAGAAGCCTGTAGAACGTGTCTTCCAGGAGCCAATCGTTGGCCCTTCGAAAAATGCCCCCGGATCAAAAGGTTGGAGACAAACTCCTTTGCTAGAACCGGTTACTTCATTTCAGCCATTTGCAACCTTGAAAAAGTCTCAGAGAAGGGGTAACAGGAATATGGACGAGAACGGATGGGCTACTGAAGAAGCGACCGACGTGCAAGAGATGGGAGATTTTGACTTTGCTGGTAGTTTGGCAAAATTTGACAAGAAATCAGTTTTCAACCAAATGCAGGCAGAGGATGCTATAGCAGAATCAGACCGCCTAGTCGGACACAATCGCTTACCCAAGGCAAAGCCCGGAACGTACGGTGGAAAGAATCTTCATCCTACCGAGAACGTTTTGGAAACGCCAAACGGTGCGACAAAGGCTCCCGAACTTTGGAAGAGTGACGCTGATGATACCGACATTCAAGAAATAAGTAGTCAGAGAGGTTCAGGGAGTGGTAGAAACTCTCGTGCACGAAGACCAGAGAGTAAAATAGGTAATCATCACAGACCTATTTCACGGAAAGGAAGCACTGTTCCAAGCTCCCAACCATCACGAAATATTTCAGTGGCGCCGTCAAAGCCTATGTTGTATCTTGTTCCTTCGGATCGTCGATGTGAACCTATCTCTGCGCTACAGATGCTTAACCTGGAGAATATCGCAGATGCTGAACTTGGCCTCACCGAAGATATGATGACTGAGAATGCAGGTCGTGGTATTGCTGAAGTTGGATTATCGGCTGTGAACACTGGAGGTCGCGGTTTGACCCAAGGCAAGAAGTCTACCGTTCCAACGGTTATAGTCTTCGCCGGGAACAATAAGAGTGGACTCCGAGCTGTAGCAGCAGGTCGACATCTTCGAAATCACGGTCTTAACGTTGTGGTTTGCGTCCTCGGTCTGGAACGTGATTCCGAACTTTTGGTTGGGCTTAGATGTCAAATCAAAGTCTTCCGCAGTTTTGGTGGTAAAGTTTTTACCAAGACCGAACTTCTTGACTTCATTAAAACATCAGGCGCACCTATCGATCTCATTATAGATGGTCTTCTTGGTCTCACAATGTCATTCGAAGAATTACGAACAGGTGATCAGGCTGCAGCTTACGAACTCATTGAATGGGCCAACCGAAGTAAAGCATCGGTTCTCGCCATTGATGTTCCTACGGGTATTGATCCCACCAGTGGAAAGGTCAGTGTAATTGATGGACGAAAATTATATATCCACGCGAGATATGTCGTTGCAATGGGAGCACCTAAGAAAGGTCTATTAGAAGCAATGAGTATGGGTGAGGGAGTTGGTGACGAGGAGAAGTCAGGATTAGGAATTACAAGTGCAAACGCGAAAGCGAGTGGGGAATGGCAACTTTTCGTTGCGGATATCGGACTTGGGATGGCGGTTTGGAAGAAAGCTGGTACCAGAGTTAGAAGAGGAGTGGAGTTTGAGGGTAGTTGGGTATTGGGAATGAGGTTTCAGAGCGGTGCGGTAGTTGCATGAACTTCGCGTCGAATTTGAGATTGAGTTTTATTTCCTAGTGGGCTAATTATTATATGGTGTGCGTGGATGGGATGGGATGGGACGGGATCAAAAGCATAAATTTGGGAGTGGGTGTGGAATGGGATTAATAGCATTGCAATGGCGTTCTAGTTGTTGCATATTTTTGGCATTGGCTTGCTGCTTGGCTAACTGGTTGGTTGGCTTTGGAAGATGAGAAGATGGAAATGAATGAAACGAAATGACAAGGTAGTAATAACTTACTTGTTCTTAGATGATATGATGATATCATGGAAGAGGAGAAATGGGAAATAGATATAGATATAGATATCAATACCAATATCAATATCTTTACTTTTATCAGTGAAATGCAGGGTTTCTTCTTTGCTTTCATTTTGTTCTTCGGACTAATAGTAGTGAAAGTTCATCTTTTGGGTATATGCGTCTATTACGCATTGGTTCTGCGATACGAAAACTGCGATATAGAGACTACGATGCGAAGGTGTTGGGTTTGTAGATGATTAGAGGGGAGAAATCGTGGGGAGGGTTGGATTGGATTGGATTGGACTGGGTGATCTGTATAGATAGTCTGTATAGACGGTCTGTATTACATATTTCCCGGTATGTGTATACGTATTTAATAGGTTCAATATGAACTAAATTACTATTACTATTACTGATATGATATGATATAATGTGTATAGTATGGTTTTTGGTGTTGAGGTATATATCTAGGTATATGAGTATACGTATCTAGCTAGTACATGGATATATGCATATATGCATATATTGATATGTGAATAGGGGTAATTCGCTATTTGGATTACTGGGGAGATGGGTGAGGTTGTGAGGTTCTGGGTTGTGAGGTTCTGGGTTGTTTTGTTTATTTGTTTTATACATACATGTATTGTTCATATATCGGATTCCAGATATTCATATCCTTCACATCTCATATCTCATTTCTCCCCATCACACTCACATTAGTATCAAAATCAAGATCCCCATTTCGTAGCTCAATGAATCATGACTACACCCGGGCTTCTAATATAATACAATACAAAGGTTCCTGAGAATCAAAATGGAAATTTCTCTACCTATGTATGCGGCGTCAAACACTCGATCTTCTTCTTTCTCCTCGATGATAGAGTTCGAGGATCGGATTCTGTTAGAGACTAACATACAATACTAATCTCATGGTGGTTCTTCGCACTTTGTCGATTTCTATAGATACCTAGGTATAGAGTGTATTTAATCCACTCTTCTCGCGAACACCTCGCTGTTTGGGGTCGTAGATGTAGGTATGCGGTGTAAGTACACCTTCCAATTGGGGAGAGGGGATATGTAGAAACATTTTCAAATGTGCGTTGGATTGGTTATTCAAAATACATTGTATATTCTGGCGACATGATACCCTTTAGTATCCATCAATGCTTTGCGAACCACGTGGAAATGCTATACCTTACACATGTGAATTCGACTGCGATGTTTGTTTGTCCGGGAAAAGAGTCGTATTTACCTTGGTATGTATGTATTGCTGGAGATGACACAATATGAGATGGAATATATAGAATTATATCGAGGATGAAATTACAAAGTAAGTCATCGATGCTACGAAGCTGGACTAGTGAAGGAATCAAATATATAGTTTGCACATCACGAAATATCGTGCATGTAGGCAAACAAAGACTCTCTGAAAAATGAGTAAGCGATTCTTATCATCTCTAACCCCCTCGATTCTGTAGGGGGAAGAAATCCCCAGTCTCCCTCTCCTATAATCTAAAGTCTATTCCCCTCCCCTCCCACCGAAGCCTCCACCCAACCACTCCCTCCACCACACCCTAAAACCGCAACCACAATTTCCGAAACCATACAAAAAAAATCATAACTCCGAAACTCATCCTCCAAAAGAATCACAAACAAGCGGAACACATATGCCCCCGCATCCAAAGTTCCTACATAGGTATATACAAGCTTTCACTGCCGGCATTCACAGTGCATCTTCTCGAAACGAGACACCTACGCGAGAGAATTGGCGGATCCACATGTACACCCCATCCACGACCATCAATGATCACTCATCGCATCAAGCAGCTGTTCGGTCCCGACCCGACATACTGGTTAGTGCCGTGAAAGTTCTCTGTAGGGTAATGTTGTTGTACATACGTCGATGTGATACTATTTGTGAAAAGGCTGATCAAGCTTGAAATACGATTCAGATGCTTGAGTCGGTGTTAGTAAAGATCTGGGAAAACATCTAGATAAACCTTGATATTGAAGTTGAGAACGATATATCACTTTCGGAATCGGTAAACATCGAAAATTTCTAGATATTGAAGAAGAGAAAATGGGTTATGAATGCTTCAGATAAATTGCGACGCGTGTGAATTTCTCTAGGGAGTGAGGAAATTCATGGGACGGAAGGGGGGTTCTGCCAGGTGGAGCTTATGTGAAAGGCTTATTTGTCGTTAAGATACACTATGTATGTATATATATGTATGTATACCATGTCATGATTTAACTCCAAGCATGAGCATCTGCACATGGGTAAAGCCCGCTATCAGGTAAGGGAGGTATGTTGATCTCCAGTTCTCAACTATTCAAGAAGACACTTACGCGTTCAAGGACCCCAAAAGGCCATGGCAATTTACACACTTACACAAGTATATACTCCCCAAAAACGCCAAGTCTCCTAGCCCACCCCATCTCCCCCAACCATCATGTCTCTCTCTACGCTTTCCATCTTCGCCATCCTCTCCGCCTCTCTTACATCAGCAACCTATAAAAATGCACCTACACCCGTCCCCCTCCTACCCAATCACTCATCCATTCTCTTCGACAACTCAACGGCTGACGCCACCTGGCCATGGATGGCACATCTACAAAACCGCACCTGAAGAGCACCCGCCCGTTTTCGAAATCCTCTGAAACGGCGAGGCCCTCGAGCCCGGCTCCATCGTCCTCAATCCCGTGAATTCCGCCGTTGCAAATGCAACAAAAGATACTGCGCCCCTCTTGATATCCAGCTGGGGCGATCTCATATGGCAGGGTCCGAAGTCCGATCCATTGAGCCGGGTGCAATATTCCAATATCCAGTTCTAGGCGCTGAATGGATCGGACTATTTGACGTATTGGAATGGCTATGTGTTGGAGGCTCAAAATGCGAGTATCGGCTATGGAAACCTGACGATTCTAGATCAACACTATGAGCCTGCTGCAGTGGTGTGTTCCAGCTTGGGAATTAATGTTCAACCGGGTATCCCGCATGCTTGCGATGTCGATTATAATGAGCAGTACTTGACGCCGTGGGGAACGTTGTTGGTGACGGTTTACAACCTTACGCAAATGGATTTGAGCTCCGTGGATGGTTCTGCCGAGGGATATCTCCTCGATGCGCAGATTCACGAGATTGATATTGCGACTTCGGAGTCGCTTTGGAAATGGAACTCGTTGGATCATATCCCGTTGATTGCGTCCCAGTTGCCGTTGACGGATATGGCGGCGAATGAAAGCCTTGCGTGGGATTATGTTCATGTCAATTCTGTTTCTCCGTATGGTACGGATAAGCTTTTGGTTAGTGGGAGACATACTTGGGATGTGGTTGCGATTGATCGATCAAGTGGCGATATTGTTTGGAACTACAATGGTATCTATGGTGGAGACTTTGGTGCCGTCTCAGAAGAAGCTACCTTTGCAAGTCCAATCTCCCTTAACTTTTATTGACCACTTGCCAATTCGTCTCAATCATAGAGCTGGCAATACCACACTCGCGTCCACGATTTCGGAGACTACTTCATCATATTCTCCAACTTCGGCAACCACGACTACGCCGGTGCTACCGGAGGAAATGCTCAAAACACCGCACTCACCGTCGGACGTGAGGTTTATCTCAAACTGCCCGCGAGCAAAAGCTACCACCCCCTCCCCCCGAACACCTACAACGAATCCTCTCTCTCTCTCTTCAGCAACTCCTGGGGCTCTTTCGACTACCTCCCCAACCAGCAAAACGCCACCAGCCACTTCATGTCCTACGGCCAACTCCCCATCCTCCGCGAATGGCAATCCAGGCCAGGTCTCAACCAAACCGCTTTCAAATGGCAAGCCACTCTCGGCGCCGACAACGACGTCGCGACCTATCGGGCCCAGAAAGCATCTTGGTACGGCGAGCCGGCGATGGATTTGGGGACGGGGTGTTATATGATGCAGTCTTTGATTGATTTTTCGTCGAGGATGAATGCGACATACGGGGTTAATTCTACTCGGGTGTGTTCTTTGTAGAGATGGGAGGATGGAATAATTTGGAGAGGAGTATTGTAGCGGATAGAGTGTAAAATATAGAATATAGAAATGTATACCACCCCCCATACAATATCATTTACCAACCACAACTAGGGCTGTGCAATGAACGTCAGATCATAGGTATTGCACAATCAGATCATATCAGTGAATCATTCTTCTACATCAATCATCCCATCAAACATAACACCAACATCTTACCATAACACCATTCCGAGTATCTCAGTCGATACAATCCCACTCTCATCTAAACCTCCAATCCAAACAAAGATTCCAGACTATATATTGCATAACAACCCAATCATATCCAGTATCATATAACCTCTCATCGAACATTTGACACTGTCAAATCAAACAATATCACACTTAGATATCTTCAATCATATGATAACATAAGCATCAGATCAAATTTACAACACTAGAATCTATAGGTATCCTCTCTCTCTCAAAAAAAAAAGACAGCCCTCTCAACCAAAACCAACTACCCTATCCAAGAATCTCCCTGTAACTTCAATTGCCAATTAGGAAAAAATGGCAATATCTACTTTCACATTTCCCCAAGTCTTGCAGCCAATGCTGTATGTCTGACCTGGAGAGGGCTTTTCTAAGAGTTGGAAAGGATTTTCATACTTTATTCTATAGATATAGTTACATATGTCATTGAGCGAGAGAAAGGCAAGGGAAGAGCAAGGATATTAACACTTTTACGTATTGCCTTCACAACTCTCCAACTCTTTGATTGGAGTCTGTGAAGCTAAAATTGAATCGTTTGGGTCATTTAGGAAAGGTATCTTATTGCCAACATATTATACGATCTGTATTACTATTCTTATAGTATCTTGTATACCACAGAATTTCACACTAGGTATCAACATATTCGAAAGTTGGATCAAGACCTTTGAGTTAAAACCTGAGAGCTCAACGACAAGGCATCGCATATCACGTGAAGGATCATCACGAGGACATTCTTCAACGCCAGTTGTTCATCTGCTCTAAAGCCCCCAACCTTCACACAACCCTGATTGGTAGCACAAGTCTGCACACAGCTTAATCACTACCCATTCTCCCAAATGGTAAGCCGACCAGTTCACGAGGACCTCTCAAACCCCAGATTCTCGCACTAAGTCGGTCCTAGCCGATCCACGAGATAAGCAATGCGAGGATCTTGGCATGCCAGTACCGACACGATCGTGAAATGTCTTATCTGCCAATTGCCATCGCTTCTTGATCCTGTATTGAGATTGGAGATGCGGAGTGCGGAATGTAACCAAAGAGGTTTCTGGTGCGACCCAGAAAATGAGCTATCACGTTCTTCGGGGCATATTTGACCATCACACCTGGGCCGAAATGCAACGATCGTCGATTTGCACATTACATTTCCAACGAGGCGAGATGCGAAGATAATTTTTGAAATGTCATGCTTCTTCGAGAACAAATGAGGAAGTTCAAACGTGCTTGGTACCTGAAAAGTGGATCATCTTGGACATTTTCTGTCCTATCATGTCTTATTGATAACAGTATTCCCTAAGCATACACTTGCAGGAGCCTCTTCAGCTCTTTGGCGTTTTGGGACGGAAAAGGTTGAATGTGATATCGTGGGGAAGAAGGGAAAAGTCTGACATGCAATTTGTTGTAAGCAGAACACTTTTGATTGCTTTGATTGCTCTAAACTTTCCAAGGGTAATCCATGGGGAAGTGAGTCAGAAAGCTCTGCTGATCCCAACTTAAGCCTTTTCCAAAAGACCCTTGGTTTTTGCATGTTTGTGGGTTTGTATCTTGACGGAAATGAAAGCCATGCGACAGGATTGTATTTGGGAGTTGTGAGGCACGTGTGAGGCTATCCTGAGTCGAATTTGTACGAGATGTGGAGAATCTAAAGTTTCCCCGTACAGGATGCCGGAAAATCAGCATCTTTATCCTTGGTACTGCAAGGGTTATGACTTTCCTCACCACGGTTTTAATCATGTAACTGCAATACTTTGGAAGCTGCTTGAAAATTTCAAATCAAATACAATTATACAAACAAGGGCAAGGAAAGATATCTTTTCAACATCAGACCATATCCATATCCATATCCATATCCATATCCATATCCACATCCACATCGACGAAAAAAAAACTGTCAAGAAAAAGGGACCTCGGTCGGAAATGATTGATGGACGATTGACCTTTTGTTGAATTTCAATTTCGGGTAATTATTTCGTGCAGCAGAAAAAACTCTACGCCCAACAGGCGCGACAACCTAACCATGAAATTGATGAAACAAATGAAAGATCAGAAAAAAATCAACATAGCGGATCAGTTGACTGACGTGGCCAAAGAGTTTTCTCGTGATAGGGAAGGAAACAATCAAAATGCAGATAAAAATGCAGATAAAAGACATTTGGATGAAGCATGAAGGATTTCATGACCCACAGGACCACATTGAACCAAAAAAAATCGTCTAATCGTCAAAACGCCCAAGAACCCAAGATGCACCAATGTCAGTTACAAATATATCAATGTATCAATGTACATGATGTTCCTAGGTAGGTATCCATCCGGCAATTTAGTAGTCGAGGTAGTACAGCATTCAATTTCACTTCAGCTCATACAAGTTGATGCAACAGGAAGGTGGATATAGGGCGAGATTGACTCCTTCTCTTTCTGCGTATTCTGCACAGTAGTACAGTCGTGAGACATCAACTGATAGGACAATAAATGGCTTGGTATAAACACAGACACAACAGGACGAACACCACCTCCAAAGTGGTTACCGGCTGAGATTTGAGTGAGATTGAATAGATTGATATTCATATCCATATGCACACACATCCACCTCCAAGCTGTGTATCCGGACTTCCGGTCGAGTTCATGAATAATAGTAATGATGGAGTTAGTATCATATACCTGGTAGTGCATCCCTATGTATATGTATAGGAGTAGCGAGGAAGTAGGTAACATATAAAGTACAGACTAAGTACACATATAGGCAGGTGCTGTAGCACATAACGTAACTTTTATTCCTCTAAACGGACGAGCTGAGGCAAAGAAGAAGAAGAAGAAGAAGAAGAAGAAGAAGAAGATTGTGCAAAGAGAAGGTCGTTTCATCACAGACTAGACTCGCAGACTAGACTCACGGTACAACTTACAAGACGAACAACTCGGCAACAAAAACAATGACCATGCGATCGTGTAATCAATCATGTGATCCTATATAATATAATGATAATGCTGATTAAATTCTTAGGCGAATGTAGGAAAGTATAATAAATTGGCAGATACAGCACTCCATAACCGTTCAAGAAAAATTACCATATTAGGAAAAAGAAGTGTGTGACTTGCGAATGAGCTGTGACGGATACAGATCCAGCTGATAGCCTGATACAGATATTATCTTGATTCTCCACAGACCCAAATAAACAACATCATCATCCTGTCACCTCACCCTGGCAAAGTACTAAGCTACCGTCCCTTCGTAAGCCTTCTCGAAGGAAGTTCCTCAAGGCGTTCAAGGATGTGTGTATGGATGTATGAGAAAGATGGGTTGAGAAAGAATGGATCAGGGTCGCTTTTGCATATTATCCGAATGATTATACAGTAGGTATGTGTGTGATACGTACGATACGGACGAGAATCGAATACAGTACAGTAAGTAAAAGCAGGTAAGCACAATACTTTGTACAATCCAATCCAATCCAGCACAGCACAGCACAGCACAACGCAGCCATGTGTTGATAACTCATTGCTGCAAACACAAGCCGACAAAACGAATGAGAACTTCCTTTCCTTTTCCTTTCCTCTCCCTCTATCATTATTGGAGAAGACATGAGGAAAAGGAAAGCAAAGGGCTCTCACTCGAGTACCGAGATATGTATTTCCATGATTTAACTTTCTAATCTAATCTGTTCTGTCCAATCTTCTTAGCTTTGATTGATTCCAAGCCTTGAATTGGGTAGATCCATTGACAACAATTGACGTACTTCCGCACTTGATCGTTTCTCAATGCCCAAAAGCTTATCCGATCTGCATACTAGTGATCATTAGATAGTAAACACAAGAGGATAGTTTATTACTCCAGGTTTCCCTCCCTCTTAGAGCTGATACTAGTTATCATTAAAGTCTCCCGTCAGTCAGTCAGTCAGTCAGTCAGTCAGTCAGTCAATCAATCAGTCAATCAGTCCGTCAGTCAATCAGTCCGTCAGTCAATCAGTCCGTCAGTCAATCAGTCCGTCAGTCAATCAATCAGTCCGTCAGACAAGTCAAGTCAAGTCAAATCAAATCTACTTTGTACTTACCAAGGGATCTCAAAGTAGCCAAGTAGATTGATTCATCGTCATTATTATTATTATTACCATCATCGCTTATCTCCTCCCTTCTCTTCCTGCCTTCCTGCCTTCTCTCCTTCCTAGCTTATCTTTTAACAAGGCTATCGGTATCGGCCCCTTCCTCAAAAGTCATTCATACGAAGTTACGACCGACCGATATCTTAGCCTTCATTTTAAAGTGCCTACCCAAGTACCTAGTGATTCACTTCCAATCGGCTGAACTATCTCTCGCTCTCGCTCTCGCTCTCTCTGTCGATTGTCTTTTGCTTAATAAACATATCTACATTCCTTCCTTCTCATTCTCCCCTGCTGTCATCTCAATACACTCTCAATACACTCTCAACACACTCTCAACACACTCTCAACACACCTTGGGTAATTTGAAAGGGTGAATTCAATACACTCCTACTTCCATCACATCGACCATATACCTACTATATAGTAGTAACACGTCCTTTGGTGTTATCATACCAACATCCACATCCTACCGTTATCCGACAATCATATCATGATAAGCTCTTGAATCACTGTACAATCCGAGTACTGCGATCATTGACGTTCACCAGTATTGTCCCTTTGGAAATTATGCAAAACAGCTCGATATCTCTTCCGATAAGATTTTATAAATTGTTTTCTATTCAAAATTCCTTCGACTTTTCCAAGAACGAATCCCGTTGATCGTATTATTCAAATCCCCGACAGATTTGGTTTCTATCAAGTAATAAATACACACAACTGGTTTATGCGGTAACTCTCAGGGCACGCGAGCAACAAGATGCCTACCTCATTCTCATTATTCACAACACAAAAGCCGAAATCGAAACCTTCGACTTCAACTCCAGCTTCTTCTTCTTCTACCAACCCAAATTCCATTCTCAGTTATGAACAAACCTCAGATATCATGCCAAAGTCAACTCTCGGTACTGATGTTACGACCACATTTACTTCTTCGCCAGTGGTGATTCCGACAAGAAGTCACCACGATAGTTTCAAAAACGGTTTAGGATTCGAGCCAAGGAAGGATCGTCGTCAAGCTACAAAAAATCACTCCGTGCGATCGAGTCGTCGCCCCTACGATGCCCATTCGCCGGATGCTATTCCTCCCTCGGTCGCTGCCTTATTGGCGATTACAGCCATTCCGCCTCCCAGATCAAATAGGAATGCTCGCACTCATGGTACATCGAGACAAAGATTGACAGTGGATGCTATATTAAAACATACTGCCGTATCGGAAAAAGAACTTAGCATAACATTTGGTATGAGTCCCATGGAATTATTGTTGAGTCCTCCAGAAGAAACCGATTCGACCGATTGTTACAGTTCGGAGAATGGTCCGGGATCAGTCATATCAAGTAGGACTACATCGAGCGAGTCTGTGCCATCTTTGGATGATGCTTCTCTTAGTGATGCATCAACTCCACCAGGTTCAATATTAACACCGAGTTCAAGAGGGAGAAGGTCTCTGCCAACCAGGAGGTATCAACCAACATTTGCGGGCGAGGATACTCTGCACGACCACCCTTTATCAGATGTCGATGTTGAAGAGCTTGACTTTAGGGTCTTTCAGAGACCATCCGATTTACCCAAGGACCAACAAGATACCACCGGCGTCGAACCCCCACGCCGCAAGTCCGCGTTTAAATCAAACTTGACTGCATCACTGCGTGCTTTAAGGTCTGCGGCAAAATCATTTTCGAGTCTCACAACACCTATGATTACGCCTGATGATTTTCTTACAAGATCTATCATGTCAATTGACCCGAAGGTCCCATTTACGGATGAAAGGATGCCACCTTTGCTGGTTGATGCTCCCACTCCAGCACTACGTCGGTATCTTAACCCCACAACAAATGCTCCCACGGATGCTCATGTGCCAACATCTCTTACCCAAACAATGAGTGCTACACAATGCACAGCATCTATTCAAATGCAAACATACAAGGTTTCCAAGTCCTCAAAAGACACCCCACCAACCGGACTCAATAGGCGCAGGCAAGGAAACTCCGAGGAAGCCTTTGCCGAGGTCGCGACCGGCCCAGTTGCACGTCAACGCGACATGAGGGAGAATAGTGATTTTATTCGAATTGCAGTTATGGAAATGGCCATGAGAAAAAATGGGAAGTTGGATGACCGCAAACCGGGAAGAGCAAGATGGGCTCTACCACCCAGACAAGCATCCAGCAAGCCTTACGAAATTGGAAACGATGGAGTTCCTCTTCGATGGACTGCAATTACTTATTAAACAGAATTAGATATTCATGTCATCGCACATCTACCTGGCACAATTCATGCGACACCTTCTTCGACAAGATTTAGCTCCTCGAGACTTTATTATTTCAGTGGCAATGGACTGGTTCAGAATTGATGATTCGTGGGTTCCGACGGACGGATCTCAAGCGGTACTTACGCTTCAATACCGGTCACAACTCTTTTCATATACCGAGTTCTGACCTTCTAGAACCACACTAGTCCCACATGTTCGGATTCCCCCGATCGGTCTATGGGTGGGTGTATTACCATCGATTGATTCAATTTATCCACTTTTACCCTGGAGCACGAAAAAAGGCTGTTCGCACGATGACACATGAAATCTTGGGTGTTTTGCTTTCGATTGAAAATTTTATCGGTCGGTAGAGGAATTCCGACTACAAATTTTGACTTGGCATTGTGATGGACTGGCTTTTACCCATTATATTACATATTTGGTCAAACAATTGAATAGCAGCTTTTGGTTTGAAATTTCCCTGGACTGGAAGGACTGTCAGATCGACGGTTGCAGATGGCTGTCGAATGTCATGTGTATGGACTGGAGTTGAAGATTCTCCAGTACAAGTATGACATGGCATCTTAAAGAAGCCAGGTTCAAGCAGATCTTTTACAAAAAGGAAGAGAAAAAATGGAATTGAGATGGCGGGTAAAGTCGGAGTGGTCTGATGATTCTTTGGACAGGTCAATAACCCTAGTGATGAGGAAATGGGAATTCTCGAAATTCAGTTGTGCGGGCGGAAATGCAGGTCCAAAAGACAAGGACCCACCGCCATTATCTCATCCCACATACGAGAATGAAACTTGTTATGCACCTAGGGTCCGAAGGCATGGTTCTGCATACCAATTACGAAATACAAATGCGAGTGTTAATTAGCGGTGGCGGATGAATAACTTTCATTTCACGAATGATTATTTTATGAATACATTGGAGGAGTTTGGGATTTGAACTTTTCATGCATTGGGCTGCGATAGCGACAACGATAGCGAGTGAGCGGTTTACAGGAGTTTTCTTTAGAAAAGGCTCGTCCAATACGACTTGGGTTGTTTTATTACTTTTCTTTTTATTGGAGTTATACATGGTTTGGGGTTTCAGATGAGGGATGGATGGATGGATGGGTGGGTGGATGGATGGCTAGGGCATTAGGACGAGGTTGACATTATACTGGCTGGAAATTTTCCAATACCTACCCTGGTGGAATGGGAGGAAATAGAATATAAGAATATGAAGAGAAATCGAAGATACAAACAATACTTCTTGGGTACTTTCGTGATAAACAAGCTAGCTTGATTATGAGAATCATTGTGAATGAATGAATAGATGGATGTATGCATGTGTGAAGCAAAATACTGTAGAAGTGGTAATATTATCGTTCCAGAAATCCATTTGATTGTGCCCAGCCTACAAACTTGGAATGGAAATCATTCTTGGTATCTGAAGATACTACATCCGATGAAATGCTTCGTCTACATCAATTCATAGATACATAGATAATCAAACATACGAACCAGTAGTACCTATATAGAAGAAGATTAGGTGAGATACATATCAGAGTGAACTTACTAATAAACCATCAATCATTCCCCAATTATTTGTAAAGCCATGGCAAAATTGACAAATGGATTCACAGACTCAGAATATCTCAAAGTATTTTCGAGTTGTAACTGTTTTGATGTAAGATTGTTTTCTTTTTTTTCTCTCGTAGGGCTGGATTGGTGAGGAATGGAAGGAAAAGTACTAGGTATTTCTTTCAACCTGCCATCGTTAATCTATTTTTAGGCTTGGTTACTGAGCTTAGGGGATGTTTTCATGCTACTACGATGCGTCTGAGCTGCGGGCCATGCCTAGCTTTAGTGTCTGGAACCAATAATTAGCTAGACGGGATGGCTGCAAACGTGGATGGAAGAAAGTTTAATATCTAGATCTCCTATTAGGGTGCATGAGGACATATAACACCTGCATTTTGCAAAGTTTATTGCGACGGTGATTGATTATTTGATTATGAGGAGGATCGGTGTATTCACCTTATTAGTTTTGTCGCGGGAACATTAAATAGGTACTTGGATTGATTGTGAGATACTAATAGGTGTGGAATTGATGGAATATTCGGTTTGACATGTCTCATAAGCAATGATCTTATGACGGGATTATCAAAGAACTCCACTATACTGCGAATACTACAATACGTATGGTAGAGATCGATACGAGTGCCTTGCATACCTATTCCTACCTATCTACATACCTATTCATCTTGATTACCGGATTGTAACATTCACGAAACTTGAGCCGCGAAATACATTGCATCAGTATCCGTCCCAATGATCTCGAAATATCAATTCTTTGCGTCGCGGGCTTTACGAATGAAGGGTGCATTCTAGCATTGCATCGCGTATAATAGGAGAGGATATTAGAGGATACTTCGCAGTGACTGGTACAATGGCAGACGCGAATTCAAATGGCAGGACGGGTAGTACGACTCCGGGAAGGATGACTCGGCCGGAAACCACGGGTGCGCAGAATACACACTCTGATACCGCATCGACATCTGCCCCTGGAAATTCTGCATCAGCATCAGCATCGGCGTCGGCTTCGACTTCAACTTTGCATTCAAATTCGAGTACGACGACATCTTCTCCGCAGCGAATCAATATACATCACAATCCGAGTACAAATTCGCTTCGAAATATAAATACAGGAGGAGCGGGGATCGAAACGGGAACGGGGAGAGGAACGGGCGCAGTCCAGAATGCGGCATTGACCGGTGCGTCGCTGGCTTTCTCGAATGCGAAGGGGAAAACGACGCCGGCGGTGCCGAATAAGTTTGTGGGGAAAACACAATTGGGAGGTAATGGTTTGGGGGGAAAGGATGGGGCATTGGCGGCTGCTACGAAGGTGGGGATTGGAGGGGGAGGGTCCCCTAATAATGAAGGAGGGAGAGCGAGAAGTCCGTCTAAGGTTTCGGTGATCGATGCGGGGATGGGAGGTGGACAGCAGATATATGGATATCAAAAAGTAGGGAGGGAAAGGACAGGGGAGAGTGAAACGGATGGAGGAAGTATTAGCGGAGGACTGGAATATCAAGGAGGACAGAGAATCCCTCAAAAACGAAATCAAAGAACGAATGGGCATTTACTCCCTCCATTTTCGGGGACATCGGAAACCAGCCTGAAGGTGAAAAATAATTCCGCGGCATTCATGGCGGCTAATTTGGCGGCAAAGAGAAGTAGGGAAAGTAGTCCGAATCATACGGGTCAAAATTATGGGGTGGGAATGGGAATGGGGAAACAGGCAAGTCCATTGCCGAGTAGAAGACAGAGTTATGCGAGTTCGATCGACAGTACGGATAGGAGGGTGGATTTATCGAGTATTCCTCCTACGTCTAATTTGGTGGAGATGTGGGAGCAGCCGGATAAGGGAGTGAAGAAAGCAGGAGGGGCTGTGGGTAATAGAGGAAACGAGACGGTAAATAGACAGGATCAGAAAAGGCCGGCTTCGAGTCATGCGCCCGTACCCGTTTTGAAACCGGCAGGGCTGGCCAGACCGGTTTCTTCTCATGCTTCGGAATCTTCAGTAAAACCTCGAATTGCTTCTGAGCAATCCACTATTTCTGAGCAAATTAAGTCGAAGTCGAAGCCTGTGGTACATCCACGACCTTCTTCGCAAGCCTCGGTGTCTGGGCCCTCAAAATCTGATGCACAGCCTCGACCCGTTTCCTCCCATACTACTAGTTCCGAAGGTCCAAAGCAATCTCCCAAACCTCCAGTGCAGAAGCCTATTATACACAATACTCGGCCTGCTTCTTCTCACGGCCCAGCACCTAATCTTTCTACAAAACCTTCAATGCAAAAACTGTCTAGGCCAGTTTCTTCTCATGGACCACCGCCTTTGAAACCGTCAGTAAAACCCTCGCTACAATCTATTCGACCTGCGTCCTCTCATACTATGGAATCTACTGAACCATCTTCGAAGGCATCAATACAAAAGCCTTCTCTACCGCCTCCACGACGTACGCCTGTCAATCTTTCTGCATCGGGGGACCAATCAAAAATCCTTCCCATGCATGCACCTCAGCCACGTTCAATGCAATCTCCTATATTGACAACAGCTCACAGAA
Source organism: Botrytis galanthina (assembly GCA_004916875.1). Taxonomy (NCBI): domain Eukaryota; kingdom Fungi; phylum Ascomycota; class Leotiomycetes; order Helotiales; family Sclerotiniaceae; genus Botrytis; species Botrytis galanthina. The sequence continues at coordinate 114,379 of PQXL01000024.1, forward strand.
CCGAACCAGCCTCGGAGTCTTCCAATCACCCATCGAGGCGTTCTTCTACCACGAAAACCCCTCGTAGATCTTCTAAACCCACACCACCGTCTAGACCACCAGTATCCAGGCAATCGTACAACAACGATGTGGACGATGATGGATCTTCGGACGATTCCTTCGTATCCGCATCTTCTCAACCTAAACCTAAATCTCCCTCCTTGCGTGCAAAAATAGCAGAGCAAAAAAGACTTCAGTCGTCCAGTTACGCCCCGAGCATGACTGCCGAGACCCTTTCCAATGCTATGGTAGCCGGATACCTTGCCTCATCACGTGCTTCCACTCCTTCTATATCCTCTGGGGTCATTCAACCCCCAGCTCCTCCTCCCCCTCGACGACTTAAGAAACTCTTCCAATCCGATCACTCGAGAACACCTACGCCCCCTCAGAGCAGTTTATCAGCAAATGGGGTTCCGACGATGAAAACTACAATGCGGAAACCGAAAACGGAGAAAGAATTGAGGGAAGAAGAGGGAGAGGGGGAAAGGAGGAGGGCTAAGAAACATTTGGTCAAAAAACATCCGAATAAACATGATGAGGGAAATCGCAAGAGATGGCGAGATGAAATTACGGAGAAGGAAAGAAAACGATATGAAGCGCTCTGGGCTAGTAATAAAGGTCTTTTTCCCTACACCATGGATCGTCGTGGCGAAATGGTGGAGATTGAAGGCGCGGCGGATACGGTGCCGGGATTGGTGGTGAAGGATCTGTGGGAGAGGAGTCGATTGGGTGGGGATGTGTTGGAGGAGGTTTGGGAGTTGGTCCATGGAAAGGGATATTGGGGACGTGATAAGGAAAAGCGGTATGGAAGGTTGGAGAGGGATGAGTTTGTGGTGGGTTTGTGGCTTATTGATCAGAGGTTGAAGGGGAGGAAGTTGCCGGCGAGGGTTAATCATAGTATTTGGGCGAGTGCGTCGTGAGGGGTTGGGGTGGGATTGATTGGTTAGTTGATTGATGGGTTGGATAAAAGATGGATTGCATTGCATTGCATTGAGTCACTTGCGTATGAGCATGTGATATATGTTTTTTTGTTTTTTTGTTTGTTTCTTTGTATCCAGGACACTAGATAATAGGAACCTCTCTAGAGGTTAATAGAGGAAGAGGCAGAGGAAGAGTAGGAGAGGAATAGAAATTCGAAGAATAGCTCGCTCGCGCGAAAAGGGGGGTGTACATAGATAGAGGGATCAGAATGGATTTGCATGTTGCATGTTGCATTGCATTAGGTCGGTTTGGGTTGGATCGATGTATTTTATGGGTGGAAGGAAAGATGAGGTTGTGTTGTCCACTGTGGTGTGGTGTAATTTTGTGTTGGGTGGCATTAGATTGATTGAATGATTGAATGGATGGGGTTGAATGTGGATGTGGATGTGGATGGGGTTAGATTGATTGAATGGGTCTGCATTGGATTGGATTAATTGGATTGTTGGATTACACTTGATACCTCCGTAGCGATTAATGCATTATTAGTACTTTTTTATATATGTATATAGCGAGATTGAGATTGAGATTGAGATTGAGATTGAGATTGAGATTGAGATTGAGATTGAGATTGAGATTGATGGATACGTAATTGGTAAGTGTTGTGAATTGAAGTCAAATTCAACTTTTGAGTCGGATTAGACTGGGCGTTGCATTGATATTTGATTGTATATTGATGTTTGCTATTAAATCTAAACGGGACAGATAGATAGATGGATAGACAAATAGATAAATACCAATACATAGCAACAACAATACCAATGGATTCCCAAACAAAGCACAGCAACGAACACCCCTCACGCGTCCATCTCCGCCCCAATCACCCGCTCACACCACACCCACAATTCCGCGCCCTTGCCCGCTTCCAACGCCGCGTAGATATCGGCCCGCGGATTGCGCGTCTGTATGCGTCCCCAGGGAATAATGTACGCGCCTTGATGGTGCGAGGTGAGTGTGGGACTTAGCCCTGCGAAGAGCGCAGTGTAGGCACCGTTTTTGGCGGGGTAGAGGAGCGGGTTGATGAGGAATTTTGTGGTGCGGCCGAGTGTGCGGTAGGCTTGGGTGTGGAGGTTGCCGGGGTTTTGGATCAGCTGGGGGTGGGGGGATGTTAATTGGGGGTTTGGGGGTGAGGTGGAGGAGGTGGAGAAATTGTATGAGATGAGATGAGATGAGATGATGGAGAAAAAAATGTTAAAGGAAATATACATACACTTAAAATCCCCTCTCCTCCCCAGCGTTTTCCAGCCTCTACCCCCATCATCCAACCCGCCGCCCTCGAAGCCGCATAATCCACATACTCATTCCCACAACCACCCCTCTCCAAATCGCGCATGCGAAATCCCCCCTCCGGACTCCTCCCCTCTCCCATCCAACTCGTCGTCCACACGATCCTCACACAATCCTTCTCACTCCCCGCCGACGCGTTCTTCAAATGTCCCACAAGCAAGCGCGTGAAATAATAGGTCCCCACAACATTCACCCCCATGTGTCCCTCGATCCCCTGTTGCGTTTTCGTCCCCGGGGGTAACCCTCCGATCCCCGCGTTGTTCCATAGGATATCGAGTTTTTCCTCGCGCGCGGAGAATTCCTCCGCGGCCGCGCGGATGCTGTGCAAATCCATGAGATCCAGATGGAGGAATTTGAGATTGCCGGCCCGGGCGGGATCGCTCGCGGTGATGGCGGATATGGCGGATGCGGCGTGGGTGGAAGAGCGACTGGCCATGTAGATGGTGGCGTCGGTTGGGTATAACATCTTGATGAGCTCGAATCCGACGCCTTGGTTGCCGCCGGTGACGATGAAGACTTTGCCTTTTTGCGAGGGGATGTCTTTCTCGGTGAAGAGGGGGGCGGGGGGGGGGAATATTGCGTGAGCATTGAGGCGAAGGCCATGTTGGGATGGGGTATTTACGGGAGGGGTTTTTCGTTTCGGGGAAAATGTCGTTGGGATGTTTGAGGAGAAGGATTGAGAAAGGTATCTTTTCGTGAATGGATGAATGGTGAGGGGAGTATTTGTACTAGCTACGAACCAACATGTTGGGGTACTCAACTGTAGGCTGACATGCATAGACTATCCCCATCTCCAACTTTTTCGTGTTGTTCCACTTAGACACAACGCAAATTATGTCACTTACCAAAGTTCGATGAGAAGCTTCATAATCATGTTACTTTTTTGTAAATCATAGCTGCTATGTAATACCCCCTTATATAATTCTTGACATCCTGAAATTTGATATCCCAAAGACTTTATTTCACCTTGACTCTCACATCTTACCCTCCAGCTTTCACATCCGTCGCGATTTGACCGAAGAAATGATCGCCATCTACTTTCCCAATCTCATATACGCGTAATTAACATTTCTGAACATCGTAGCAATACAGTGCTCCAGTTTTGCATGAGCTAGCTGAATAACAAGGCATATGCGTGGCATCTCTCTATAGAGTATGTCATACCGCGTGGTATCCCTTATCGCCAGGACCTTTTGGATCACTAAGTAAACACTCAGAGAGAAAGAAAGCTCTAGGAATTTCCAAGCTGATACCCAAGGTAGCCTGGTTTATAGATATCTCCATGAGAATACACGACTTCGTAGTATCTTAGGCCATGAATATGAATCTCTTAAGGGTTTCTACGAATGGTTGATCTTACGAAACATGCCAGCTTGGATTGGAGATCATGTTCGTTCGATTACACCGTAGATATTGTGCGCAAGAATACTAGTCCGGAAAGTTTAACGTAATTGTACTGCCTTTCCTCAGAACACACACGCAAATGGTCTAGTTCACAAGCAGTACGGCTATTTGCAATTTGACTCTATCACTAGATAGTCTTAGAGAATATTTCATTCACTCGTAAGTTCCGACACGTATTTTCCACACGTGCAAATCAATCCCGTATCTTCTTGTACCACATTGAGGAGAAATTTTCAATCAAGTGTATGGCAAAGTAGTGGGTTGCAAACTCATACTAATAAGAAGAGCATATGCTTATATTGAGTCGAGAAGCTGTACTACGCTTCCAATAAAGATCATAGTGAGTGTTATAATCATTTTATGAGTACGGGTTGGCACCCAAGGCCTAGGACTATGTATTTGTGTAGGGAAGGCCATGCGCAAAGTACGACAAAGTTCACGTGACAACCTGTCAATTTCGCGCTTAGCTAGGCAGCCGTAAGCTTTTGAGTATCGAAAATGTCTTCTTAAGCATCAGCTTTCAATCATTTCAGATTTGATTATTTTCAACATCATGAATCATGTCTTCAAGTCAACAGAATAAAAACAAAAGGCCTGACGCTGAGGCTATAGCTGATGAACAACGTCAATATGCTCATAGCACCATTAGTAAAGAGGAGCTTAACGACAAGTAAGTCGAACAATTCAATTCAATTTAAGTATGATCAAAATCTAATTAGAAGCAAGATATCCAAATCGACCTCATAATCATGGAAAAACATTACCATTCCATGAGTTGTTCCAATCACTCTTCGATCCTCTCGAAGCCAACAAGAACAAAAAGCCAGGTCCAGCCACTGCACGCAAAAAATTAGGACCTCATGGACCTAATAATCTTTCTCCTAATGAAATACGAAGAAACATCATCATTCGATTTATGTCGCGATGGCGCGACCAAGTAGGCGATGATTTCTTCCCCGCTTTACGCTTGATCATCCCGGAGAAAGATCGCGATAGAGCTATGTATGGACTCAAAGAAGCGTCGGTTGCAAAGCTCATTATCAAGCTTTTGAATCTGTCTAAAGATTCGGATGATGGGTATAATCTTATGAATTGGAAACTTCCGGCGCGAGGTCCTCCGAGTGCCAATTCGGGGGATTTTCCGGGAAGGTGTTATGAGGTTTTATCGAAAAGACCAATGAGACAGAAGGTTGGAAATATGAGTATTGGGGAAGTTAATGAGATGCTTGATAAACTTGCTTTGGCGCAAAAAGAAGAAAATCAATTGCCTATTTTTCGAGAATTCTACCAGAGGATGAATCCGGCTGAGTTGGTTTGGTTGATTAGAATGATTCTTCGACAGATGAAGATTGGGGCTTCGGAAAAGACGTTTCTTAATGTGAGTCATCGTCAAATGTTTATATTATCTTACTGATTAGTTCCTATAGCTTTGGCATCCAGATGGAGAGGCGCTATTTAATGTCTCTTCTAGTCTCCGAAGAGTTTGTTGGGAACTCACCGATCCTAATGTCACTTTAGAAGCTGATGAGACAGGTGTAGAATTGGGATCGTGTTTCCAACCCCAACTTGCACAATTTATGGCACCTTCATTTGATAAAATGGTTGAAAAAATGTGTCCTCAAGATACCAAGGGCAAGAATAACGAAGTTGAATTCTGGATCGAAGAGAAATTAGATGGTGAAAGAATCCAAATGCATATGGAAGAAAATGATGATATGCCAGGAGGTCGCCGATTTACATGGTGGTCTCGAAAAGGCAAAGATTATACATATCTCTATGGAAATAGTTTCGAAGACGACAATGCAGCACTGACAAGACATATGAAAAAGGCTTTCGATCCAAGAGTAACTAGTATTATATTGGATGGCGAGATGATCACATGGGATCCAATCACGAATAAGATAGTGGCATTCGGTACTCTGAAGACAGCCGCGATATCAGGAGGAAAGGATCCATTTTCTGCTACAGCTGCTAGGCCAGTATTCAAAGTCTTCGACTGCTTATTTTTGAATGGCGATAATATCACAAAACACACTTTGAGGGATAGACGGAACGCATTGGAGGCAGCGGTTCACAATGTTGAAGGACGAATTGAAAAACACGATTTCAAGTCCGCCAAATCAGCTTCTGAAATTGATCCTGCTTTGCGGAAAATCGTGGCTGAGGGCTCCGAAGGGCTGGTGTTGAAGAATCCACGATCAATGTATAAACTAAATAGTCGAAACGATGATTGGATGAAAGTTAAACCTGAATACATGACTGGATTTGGAGAATCTTTGGATTGCATCATCATTGGTGGATATTATGGATCAGGTCATCGAGGAGGAAATTTATCGTCATTCTTATGCGGTTTGCGTGTTAACGAGAAACAAATCAAAACTGGTATGATTGCCCCCCTTTTTCCAATTGACAAACGAAAACTAAGTCACAGAACAGGAGCAAACCCTATGAAATGTTTCTCTTTCTTCAAAGTAGGCGGTGGATTTAATGCAGAGGACTATGCCGCTATCCGTCATCAAACTGACGGAAAATGGCATAAATGGGACATCAAATCCCCACCTACAGAATTCATAGAACTAGCCGGCTCTCATCAAGAGAAAGAACGACCAGATGTTTGGATCAAAGCAGACGATTCAATTGTCATAGAAGTCAAAGCCGCATCAGTAGGCATATCCGACTCATTCCGCACAAATTACACATTGAGATTTCCGCGTTTCAAACGGTTACGTCCAGATAAAGATTGGAAGAGTGCACTTTCAATTGAAGAATTCATGGAACTAAAAGCCAAAGTTGAAGAGGGAAACGAAGACGAATTCAAAGTCGACAAGAAGAAAAGAGGTTCGAAGCGAGTGAAGAGAGAACATGTTATCGCTGGCACAGAAGATACTGGAAAGACAGAATACGCGGGCCCAAACACGGATGTATTTAAGGGACTCAACTTCTGCGTTTTAAGCGAGATGGTTCATCCTTCTAAGAAATCCAAGGTGGAAGTCGAAAAAATCATCAAGGAAAATGGAGGAAATATCTTTCAATCTCCTACCGCCAAAGAAGAGATAATCGTAATAGCCGACAAACGCGTTGTTAAAGTCGCCGCTCTGATGAACACGAAGAAAGCTAGTATCGTTAAACCACAATGGGTACTACACGCCGTTGCGCAAAGAGAATCAGACGCTGCACAGGGCAGAACATCTAGATTTATAATTCCATTCGAGATGATCCACATGTTATATTGCAGGGACGAAGACAAAGAAGAGATCGAAGCAAACACAGATGAACGTGGCGATCCATATTACCGGGACGTGGGACCGCTGGAATACAAAGGGATCATGGAAAGCATGGCTAGAGTTGAAGGCAAAACCCTCACGAAATATCTGCAAGATATGCTGATGAAGCAAGGCGTGGATATGACGGAATTCAAGGGTAGTATGTTTTGGGGCTGCAAGGCAATTTTTGTAGTCGGAGAATTAATGACGTTCGACATGGATCTGAATGTGCGGATCGAATTTGAACATTTCCGGATCGCGAGTGGGAAGATTGTGGAGGGAGATGATATCGACATCAAAAGAAAAGTTAGAGAAGAAGGCGTTACGCATATCTTCTTCTCGGACGATAAACAAGAGCGACTGAAGGAAATCAGAAAGGAACTCGGCGCATGCTCACCGTATCTTCTGAGCTGGAGATGGATCCGCGATTCCTGGAAAAATGAGAAGAAAGTGGATGAGGCTCCGTATTTGGTTTAGGCCGTTTGTAACTTGAATCAGGGGTTCGTTGGATTTTCGAGGGGTTATATATTTGGAGTTGGTAAAGTCGATTGAGATACCGGTATCCGGATTCGGAAAATGCTGATAGAGGGTATTGCATTACCAGGCATTTGGTCTATTAAATTATAATGAAAATTATGAATACATCACATAATTCATACATCCCGTTCTGTTGAATTTTGAAAATGACACAATAGTATTGTTGAAACTACCTCAGTATTTGGCGCAATATAATATCTTCCATCCTCATCAAATCGCGCGTCTCATCTACACGCGATGTAGCGTTACATATCTACTATCTAATAGCAAACATGAAAATTCAGATGTCCCACATATGTAATCTCAAAAGGGGCACCAGGACTCAGGAGTACAAGACAAGAGGGAATCAAAAAAAGGATACTGTATATCACATCACATATAGAGGCACAAAGAAAGGGGAAGGGGCGGTAGTAAAAAAACAAAAGAAGTCATAAACACATCTCTCCTCTCTTCTCCAGGGAGAAGCTTCCCGAGATGCTTAATATGACAATAAATAAGCGAGAGAATACAAACCAAACCTTGGAACCTACAAATCATTCCGTTTTGGGAAGAGAATGGCAAAGAGAGCTCGCGGAGAATATCATACTTACATAATGGATACAATCTTAAGGTATCGATAGTGCATAAATGCACATAATACTCATAGATATCGAAAAGCAAAAGTCTCTCCAACACGGGGCAGAAAAGAAACTCCGAACATTTCAAATTCACATTCACACGAAAACCATCCCCAAACGAAATCGTTCATGTGATATCGCGTTTCATATTTGATATTTAGCTACATGACAAGACCTCGCTATCCACATCCACTCATCTCATAGAATATGTGTGAATCATAGAAAAACGCCTGATACATCCCCCAGTCCCACCCACCCATCCAAGCCAAGGCTATTCCACCCATCTCTCACTTATCCATCCCTCCCTTTTACTCCTACATATCCCCCCCCCAGACCTATTACAAAAAGGGAATTTTGCTGCAAAGAAAGCACAAGATAGTATGTTTGAAAGACAAAATCAGCAGAAGAGAAAAAATAGGCCGTTCCAATCATACACGAAGCATGACAGTGGCACCAGAAAAATATCCTATGCTTGCTTGAAAGAAGAAAAAGTACAAGAAATGAAATCCGTCTAGGCCAATTGAAACCGTTAACGACAAGAGAGTAAAGACTTATAGTTCAATTGAAAAAATCCATAAACGCCAACCGCCCTTTGTGCTTAACACACTGTTCACTTAAAAAGCATCTTCATCAGTCCAGTTAGCTTCGCTTCCAGAAACAATTCGTGTGCACAATCGATCGTTACTAAGAACTTGCCCAGCAGGTCCTTTGTAAAGTGGATAGCCCTTTTTCTTCATCATACTACTATTTATCGTAGCACTACCACGGAATGGAGGAGCTTCATCATCTGGAGTATATCGATTTGCTCTGGCAGCTCGAAGTTTCGCGAAATAATCCTCATTTGAGTCTTCTTCTGGCTCAGTCTCAGATACATCTCCATAGGTTTCCCAGTTCTCAGAGCCAGAGCCAGTATTTGCGGAGCTAGATGTAGTAGAAAGTTGACGACTGCTAGCGGGTGGTGCAGATCCATAAGTTAATGATTGGCCGAAATTCGATCGCATTGATGCTCTCAAGTCCTGATAAGACTGAGGTCTTTCCTTAGCCTTTGGTGGTGGTGCTTCGAAAACGTCATCGGGAGAGACTGGTCGGACACTACCAGTTGAAGAATTAAAGCTCTCATCACGATGATAGTATGTTTGAGATGGAGGAGCCGAAGGTGGTGGTTCGAATAGCTCACGCATCTTTGGGGGTGGAGCTCTTGATGGTGGTGGACCCATCTTGCCCCGGATAGTGCTAGTCGCCTGTCTTGATTCAGGACGTATAGATCCAGCTCGTCGATCGCGTTCTGGAGAGTTGGGAAGCTTAAGACTTGACAAAGGTATACGATTTGGGAGCCTAGAAGGTGATTTTATACCACTCGCTGCGGATACTGAAGCGGAAGATTGATGTCTCCTGATTGTTCCTCCTGCGGTAGGTGTTTTGGCACCAGATCTGTTTGGTGGAGCAGGTCTTGGTGCGCTGTTAGAGCGACCCAATGTTCCAGCCTTGACAACAGTTTTTGGAGGGGGCTTCATGGTACTTGGAGGTGGTCCTGCTGGTGTTTTGGAACGTGGTCCCGGAGCAGATTTGGCTTCAGAAGCTTCCAATTCATCAAGGTATCGTTCACCGTGTACCATAAAAGGGCGACCATATTCTTCCTCCCATTCTTCTAGAACGGTTCTCAGTTTTGCTGCAATCTTTGGTAAGTCTTTAGCGATTCTCTTTCTCATCTTTTCCTCACGCAACAAACGTGTTGGGTCACGCTTTTCGCCCTTTTGACCACGCATCATCAAACGACTTGCATCTTGTGACGATGCTTGAAGATCATCTCTGTCTTTGACAAGTGATCGATGTTCCTCGATAAGAGCTAAAGTGGGTGCGCGTTGTTCTTTAAGGACCTCAAGACGGCCGATTTCCTGTTCGTGAGCCTCCAAAAGAGCATCACTGTAGACATCTGAGAATGCGGGAGTGAACTCGAGCATCTCTTCCTCAGAAAAGAACAGGCCATCCCACAGCTCTTGTAATTTGTATCGGGCATCCTCAACGAATAGATGTAAATTTTGTCTCTTGAGCTCATTCAATCTTGATAATTCATCTTCGAATTCGTTGATCTGTCGTAGGCCAAACCCTCGGTTGCCGTTCAAAAATCGTTTCTGTTCAAACTCGTCGATGCCCAACTTTGCCCACAAAGCCTCGACTGTAGTACGTAGATCTCTCAAGCGCTTCTCTCGACTCTTCTTCTCATCTACCAGTTTACTTTGCTTCATGCGCAATCTGGAGATATCATCTTCATGTAAACCAAGTTGCTCTGGCGCATCGCGATAGTATTTTACAATTGCGCTGTCGGTCTGAGCCTGTGGCGTGCCAAGTTCAGCCCATAATTGAATGATGTTTTCCGCAGTAGCCTTTACTAGGGCGACACGGCGGGTATACTCTTCGTAAACACGGGTGAATTCATCGTCGAGATCGCTAACATAGTGATTCGAAAGGTCGAATGTGGGAGGAATACTCGCGTTCAAAGATGTGGGTGGGAGTTCGATTTTAATGAAAGATGGCTCTAAATGGGATGAGTATGACTCAAGAGCTTGAACAAGTTCTACGATGTGTCAGTACAGCCTAGTGTCAAATTGAAGGAAAACTTGAAACTTACTCTTGACTTGTTCAAATCTCTCTCTATGTATCTTTGATATATGAAGATGTTTTTCTTTTAATCCTTGTAGACATTGCATCAAGGGATAAGTGATTTGGAGATCCTCATCTTCGGGTTCATACTCATGGTGATCTTTATCATCATCGAGGGAAGCTTCCATCTGCTTAATTGTTGTAATAATACGGCGAGCTTCTTCGGTCAAGTCATTTTTCTCGTCCGCGACCAATCGTACTTGGTTGTGTAAGGTCTCGGAGAGGGCAGCGAATAACTAAAAATGTTAGGTTTCACTACTTTCTTCTTTCTAAGCCAAGTAAACACCACATACCTCTGATTCTCGAGTCTCTCGTTCCCGCGACGGAACACCAATTTCATCGAACAAGCCATGAAGCTGATCTATGATCGTCGAGACCTGCGACGATAAGTAGCTAGTATCCATTTTGTAATACAAGCCACTCCTATGCGAAGGCACCTTACTTCGGCGGGGGAAGCAGCTTCAATAAAAAGAGATGGCTGGAAGCCCCTGATTGAAGAAAGGAGAAGTTCAATTATGAGGTAAAATGGATGATTGTGGGTTGTGGGCCGTGGAGAGAATTCCTGTCTCGTAGAAGTGGAGAGGGAGGGAGGAACTGTATTGAGAGTGGAGAATCCGAATTTCGAAACAATTGAACAATGCTCAGCTCCTCAATATGATGATCCCTCTTTGTACCGGGTATTCTTGTTGCGACCACGAAACCAACCAAATCTTGAGGAATTTTCCTCTTCGATTCTCATTACCAGGTTAAAGGGTTTCTTGTGGGTGGGTGTACACTTCTTATGTATACCTAGGTAGTTGTGCTTTGTATAAAAGTTGAGTGGTTCGTTGGTTTGGAAGATCGAGAAATGATTCGCATGGAAGAAGTGGAAATAGTTTGGTAGAACCGGGAAGTTTGTATTTACGCTTAGTAAAATTGAGGCTGGATAATTGTTGCTAGAGGGATAGCGTGATCGAAGTAAACATTAAATTGGCAAATACGGAACATGATTGGCTGGAATACAGAAATTATCAAATATAATTAGATAAGCAAGGATTTAATCCTTAGCGTGGGTGGCTAAAAAAAGACCCCCCGCCTTTTTAGAGGCCGTGTACGATTATGGTTCGACCAAGAAACGAGATCAAGCTTACCATAGTAGGTAGGGTAGCTACCTCTCATACGCCATCTGAGTACCGAGCAAAGCTCACAAGGCTGCAATCCATTAGGAAATAAAGTTAACATTCCTTAAATAATCAAAGCTTGCCAACCACCACCCTACATCATAGGGACAAGAGATCACTTGCAACGGCGTCACACGGCTACCCTTAAGCCTTCCCAGTCATCATAAACAACTTCGACGAAGGACGCAATACTTCTGACTGAAACTCCCTTCAACTGAAACTTATCCATTAAGCATGGAGACCGCTTTCAAGACCTGGGGTAAGTAAATTTCTAGCCTTGAGGCTCTCTTCATCTATGCCATTGCCATTGCCATTGCCACTGCACCTGCCCCCATCCTCCCCCACTATGCACCTATCACGCTACTTAATTCCTGAAACTCACATTATCAATTATAGAGCTTGACAACAATGTCCAACTCGTGGACCCCAACCGCGACGCCCTCTACACCTACGACCCCGAAGAACAAAAGGCTTTTCAAAAAGCCAAGCCCTGGGACAACGATCCGCACCACTACAAAAACGTCCGGATCTCCGCTGTTGCCCTCTTAAAAATGGTTATGCATGCTCGGTCAGGTGGTACTATCGAAGTCATGGGTTTGATGCAAGGGAAGATTGCAGGCGATACTTTCATTGTCACAGATGCGTTCCGTCTACCGGTCGAGGGAACAGAGACTCGAGTCAATGCCCAGGACGAAGCAAACGAATACATGGTCGATTATCTACAACACTGTAGAGATCAGGGAAAGTTAGATAATGCAGTGGGATGGTATCACAGTCATCCAGGCTATGGATGTTGGCTGAGTGGTATCGATGTTGGAACACAAGCTATCCAGCAAAAGTACTCAGAACCTTTCTTGGCTGTTGTCATCGATCCTGATCGCACTATCTCTGCTGGAAAAGTTGAAATTGGTGCTTTCAGAACATATCCCGAGAAGTACAAGCCCACGGATGCAGGATCAGGTGATGGATATCAAACAATTCCGCTTGCAAAGATTGAAGATTTTGGCGCGCATAGCAGCAGATATTACTCTTTAGAAGTCTCACATTTCAAGAGCTCATTAGATTCACATCTTTTGGAATTATTGTGGAACAAATATTGGGTTCAAACATTGAGTCAAAGTCCTTTGTTCACCAACCGCGATTACCGCAACAAACAGATGCTGGATTTGAGCTCCAAGATTCGACAAGCCAGTTCTGGTATTAGTCGCAATGGAAGAACAACTGCCGGATCATCGTTGAGTAAGGGAATGGATCAACAATTAATGAAGGTTGTTAAGGATAGTAGCAAAATTTCTGGGGAAGAGATGACGGGGCTGAAGGCTGGTGAGGTCAAAGCGCAGTTGTTTAACGGGTTGGGTGCGGCGCAAAAGACCGCAGCTGATCCTACTGCTTCAATTGTTCCAGCTGTTCCAGCGGCGGAATAATAGATCAAGAAGACACATTGTGTTTGGCAGCTCTTGTGAGCATTGCTCTGGCGCATGAGTTTATGATGGCGTTTTAAGGTCTAAAATCTACACCGGCCACAGTAGTTTAGAGTGGGGAGAAATGAAATTATGATACACGGCATCAAAATGATCCATACATTTCCCACCACAAATTCTATTTGATTATTTGCCACACCACTCGTGACTAGTCATCCTCAACATGTTTATATTTTCAACTGTACAATCGATATACTGTCCATGTACCAACAACCTGCCATTTTAATTCTCCGTAACGGAGCCCCCTTCAGGTTTCTCAAGTGTCCTCAGACGATCCTCCATGATCTCTTTTGCAACCCCCAAGCGTCTCAGGGACTCCTCCCTCCCCAAAATTGCCATGATATCCGCCGTATCCGGTCCACTCTGACCTCCCGCAATCGCCCACCTAAGATACGCATGCACGAGTTTCATCCAACTCTTCTTGATAACTTTTTGTGCATCTACGGTGTATGGTTTTCCGCTAGCAGTAAATTCAGCAGTGCTCATCATGGCTCCTTGGTCGACGACAAGATTTGTAAAACCTTTCAGTTCAGGGGCGTTCCAATCTTCAAGGGAAATGGAAGATAAAGCGTCGAAGGAATTGGTGAAGTCGGAGGGGACAGGGTAAACTACCCCCTCGGGAGCGGAGTGGAGCTTGTGGGGTGGGGTTCTAGATTCAAGTTCGAGACTTGTGGGGGCTGCGAAAAAGTATTTATGGTTGGAGTAAAAGGTTTCGGGGAGTGTGTAGTTTTGAATTCCAGCGCTGATTATAGAGAGAATGTAGTTTTCCTTTGCGGCATCGTTGTTCTTACAGTTGTAGAAGATCAAGTCTTCAAATTCTGGAAGAGATTTCATACGATTGAGGATTGGCTTTGCAGCTAATTCTAGGAGATCTTGAGAAGGCGGGATAGGTTCATCTGATCGTCGTAATTCCTTATATCTTGCGGCGTGTTTTCTTTGTATGAAGTTGAGCTTTTCGAATGTTACCACAGAGTCACCTCTGGTGTATTTCATGCTTGCCTATATTAAATTAGTGGATTGTCATTATGTGTTGGAAAGGAGAAATGTATACATTGTCTATAAGTTCTTGCATACCCATTACATCGTAGGATCGATCGTGTGACCATCCAAGAAGAGCGACAAAGTTAGTTATAGTTTCTGGAAAATACCCTGCATCTCGATAGGTTTTAATATCAATAGCACCATCTCGTTTGCTAAGCTTCTTTCGCTCTTTATTCAAAAGGAGGCCAACATGTGCAAAGGTGGGTGGCTCCCACCCAAACGCCTTATACATAGCAACATGCATATGAGTTGATGGAATCCACTCCTTGAAGCTAGGATTAGCTCGAATTCGTCACGAGAATGGAAGTTACGTACCGATCCTCGAACAACATGTGTGATCTTCATGAAATGATCGTCTACAACGTTTGCCAAATGATAGGTTGGAAATCCATCCGATTTTACCATAATTGGATCTTGAAATTCCTTAAACTCGGATTGAGGGCTACGAGTCAACGTTGGTCTGATTTTACCATAGACTTCATCCTGGAAGCCTGGCCACTGTTCTGGAACTTTCATTCTAATCACGTGAGACTCTCCCCTCGATGCCTTCTCATCAGATTGATCCTTCGGAATGTGTCTGCAAGTTCCATCATAAGCCTGTGGGAGGCCCTTGCTACTCTGATAAACCCGTAGTTCGTGTAGTCTTTTGGATGAGCAGAAACATCTATAACCTAAGTCTGCCTCGACTAGTGTTTGAGCGTGTTCCCAATACATCGCTTTTCGTTCTGACTGTTGATATCAGTATTACATTCTGATTTCATGAAATTAAAAGGCATTGACGTACCTGCCTGTACGGGGCAAATGGTCCCCCAACTTTTGGCCCTGAAAATTCTTAGTAAACTCATTCTAAGAATTCAATACCGAGCTCAGATACCTTCATCCCATTGGATACCAGCCCATTCTAGATCTCTGTATAGACGCTCTTCGGCTCCAGGGACGGTTCTATCCTTCTTAATTTAGTGTGATCCTATTGGTAAAGCCTTTGTATAATTGACTTACCGTATCCGTGTCTTCAATCCGCAAAAGAAATTGGCCACCAGTAGCCTTTGCAAGCAGAAAATTAAAGAGTGCTGTTCTCATAGAACCCAAATGCAGATTCCCGGTAGGAGATGGGGCAAACCGAGTTCTGACAGGGCCGCCAGCACGAAGTTTGGTCGAGGCTACCGACAGAGGAAACTGATTTGTTTGGGTGGAGGCATATCTCTTACCTATGGAACAAACATTGTTCTTCCATAATCTCTGGCCAGTATTTCTTGTCACTGGCACAGAGAGAAACCTCATCTCCAAATTTATTTCACTGTGACAATAGTGATCCTAAGAATAAAAAGGAAATCTTGAAGAATTCAGTTCAGTATTTGACGGTGCACCAAAAAGATTTTGTAATTGATTGGAGGACAGGAAAATACCATCAGCCACAAACTCTCAGCCACATACGCCGAGGCCTCGGTGGCTCGAGCTTCTTCCAGTTGGAAAGGCGCTAAGATAAAAATAATGGAAAAGCCGTCTTCATCATAATCTCTTCAGCCTTACCACTCTCATTTTCTTTCTTCGTACAAATTTTATTTGTCGTTTTGCACATAACATCTGTATCTACTTGAGTGTTTTGTTTTTCTCGTTTGTTCAAAAGCATAGAAAGACAACCAATTCTGAAATCACAAAATCCTACGATTCGTTGAACAATCAAGGTTCCCCGCCATCAACTCTTTAGAAATTTCAATATGGCCACCAACGGCGCATCAGGGGAGACGGATCTCTATGGCGAGTTGATCAAATGAATCTATTGACCTCAAAATACTAATATACATAATACAGCCATCCTAGGTATAAGCAAAGATGCTACAAAGTCTGAGATTAAGAAAGCATACCACAAAGTATGTTATACCCCGCACTTAGTTTATTGAGATCTCCCATTGACTTTCGTAGGCAGCGCTACAGCATCATCCCGACAAGGTAGCAGAGGACCAAAGAGAGGAAGCGGATGAGAAGTTCAAGACAGTGAGCCAGGCCTACGAAATTCTCTTTGATGAGGAGAAGAGGGAAATGTACGACGTTCACGGTATGGCTGCATTCGATGGAAGTCGGCCTGGTATGGGAGCAGGCGGAGTTGATTTGGATGATATTTTGGCGCAAATGTTCGGTGGAGGTATGGGAGGTATGGGAGGTATGCCGCCTGGATTTGGGGGACCTGGAGGCCCACGAAAACCACGCAGGGGAGCGGACGAAGAGCAGCCATACAAAATCACCCTCGAAGACCTGTACAAGGGAAAGACAGTGAAATTTACGAGCAAGAAAAACGTAATTTGTAGCCATTGCAAAGGGAGTGGGGGAAAGGAGAAGGCCAAGCCAGAAACCTGTGGCAGGTGTAAGGGTAGTGGTGTCACCGTTGGCCTCAGAAGCGTTGGACCAGGACTTGTTACCCAAGAAAGAGTTACGTGCGACACTTGCTCAGGAGCTGGTACAAACTATAGGGAGAAGGACAAGTGTAAGAAGTGCAAAGGAAAGCGTACCACCAAGGAACAAAAGTCGTTGGAATTATATATACCCAGGGGTGCTAGAGACGGAGAGCGAATTGTTTTGGAGGGTGAAGCTGATCAGGTACCTGATCAAACGCCCGGCGACATCGTCTTCATTCTTGACGAAGAAGATCACGAAATCTTCCAGCGAGCTGGCGATGATCTTTCTGCGGAGCTCAACATCACTTTAGCTGAAGCCCTCACAGGGTTTTCAAGAGTGGTCTTGAAACATTTAGACGGCCGTGGTATCTCGATAAACCATCCTCAAGGAAAGGTATTGGAGCCCGGGCAAATCTTGAAGATAGAGGGCGAAGGTATGCCTTTGAAGAGAAGCGACTCCAAGGGTGATTTGTACTTGATTGTAAAAATCGAATTTCCTCAGAATGGTTGGACAGAAGATGCTGCTACATTCTCCACTCTGCAATCAGTCTTGCCCAAACCTGAGCCACCAATCACGGCTGAGGAGATTGATGAGGTGGAATACGATTCAGATGCCGACATTGAAGATGTAAGTATCCTTGATTGACTTTCATTTGCTTTACATGCTAATTCGCAAAATAGTTCGGTGCAAATTCTGGAGACCCTCGTGCTGGTGGCGAGTGGGAAGAAGATGATGAAGATGATGAAGGAGGTGCTCAATGTGCTACCCAGTAAACCTTGGGACATAGAATAGTATTATGCGCGTCATGAGATTCGAGTTACCAACTGGCAGCACATTCTGGGTTGGATCACTTGGGATATAGAGCGGTAAATGGGACTGCGATAGAAGAAATCGTGGAAGGCATGGCGTTCCGGAATTTGTTCCAGCAAACATTGTAATGAATTCCCAATAATCAAGCGCCAAACCTCCGCATTGTTACTTAAATATTGCATTCTCTAGAATCGAAATGGTAAATTTCTTCGAAGAAATACCATCTGTTTTCATTTTGTAGCATGCATCCATTTTGTTATTTGTCGAAGTAATGCAGCATTGTTGATATCTAGATCCGATTGTGTATTCCATCTTGGATTTTTATACATGACAAACTCCGAATTTGTATGTCCACATTCTAATAAATTACACTTAAATACAATTTACATCGTTAGGAGCTCTATGCGCAAATTGTTGTAATTCACACGTGATCAGCATGGAAGCCCTAACACTTTGCTGCCTCAGGTAAGCAGATTCGCTTAAGTTTCTGTGGGCTTTAAACTATGAGACTACCAAAAAAGATTTCGCTGGAGATTGTATCAACCAACGACAAACAATCGACAACCCGACGACAAGGTGTGTATTGCTATTACTATGTCTCCTGGCGAGATGCAATTACCTCAAATCCGGCATGCTGACGATTCTCTAGATGGTTTCCGCTAAGAAGCACGTTCCTATCGTCAAGAAGCGTACGTTTAATCCCCTCATCGATCCTCGACATTCGACTTGCATAGCCTGGAACCGATGAAGAGTTATGGCCGGCACTGAGTTTTGCGAATGAAAAGGACTGGGCAAGAGTTCGAATAATGGTTGATTGACAAATTTGTTACAGGCACCAAGCGTTTCCACAGACATCAGAGCGATACCTACAAATGTGTCGACGCAAGCTGGAGAAAGCCTAAGGGTATTGATAACCGTGTCCGAAGACGTTTCAAGGGACAAATGGTTATGCCATCGGTACGTGGAACTGAAATTGGCTGTGGTTGAAATGATACTCGCGAACAATATTGCTTGGGATTCGAGAGCATTCAATGCACAACAGGGGTTTCAATTGAGCAGGGCTGATGAGGATATAGATTGGTTTCGGTTCCAACAAGAAGACCCGCCACATGATGCCATCCGGCCACAAGGCTTTCCTCGTCAACAACACATCCGACGTCGAGCTTCTCCTTATGCACAACAAGACCTTCGCCGCAGAGTATGTTTAAACGATTCTAGGACGAATTCAAATCTGGCACTAACAAACCATTAGGATCTCCCACGCCGTTTCATCGAGAAAGAGAGTTGAGATTGTTGCACGCGCTAAGGCACTTGGTGTTAAGGTTACCAACGCCAAGGCCAGAGTTACTACTGAGGTTTAAGCGGATGGTTTTGTTTGGGCATTTTGCATTGGGATGGGAATGCTTGTTAGCACAAGCAAAGGGCTTTGCAGAATTATAGCAAAAGCTCTTTGATAAATGAAGATCCTTAAGCAAATCTCTGACCATCACACGAAGCGCTACATGTGATGATTATTCTCCCATCGGATATCCTATACGCTACCTATGATCACGATGTTCCGATCTCGCTCTCCAAAAATCCGAATATGTGAAGGTTCGGAAAAGATTTTCATGGCGTTCGCGGACGGTCTGTTTACCAAAAGTTGCATTGGGGAGTGGCCACTCCGAATTGTTCAAGGAATTTAGGGCCAAACCAGTTCACAGCGCTTTTGGGAACATTATAGACACGAATTCAAATGGGGCCTCTCCCTTCACGTTCAAAACCCTAAGCCTCCAACCAGTCTGAATACCCTATTGTGCTCCATGCCATTTTCTCATTTCTTATCTGTCTTCCAGTCTCAGTTATCATCTTGTGTTCCCAAAAGCATACCAGCGTTATCATGAATCACAGTGAATTCGCATTTCTACATCCAACATCCTTCATCTTTCCACATTCATAATTTGCTTACTCATGTGAATTGTCTGTATTCTACCATTAACCACGAATAGGACATCGGGATTATCTCACGATAGCCATGAATACAATCAATTTGGGGAAAATTCCACAGGCTTCCTACCTTCTATGCCCACTGGGCTTTTTGAAAAATCCAGAAATATATGGCTACTTTGTTAGGACAACCATCCAGCAACTCTTTACATCTACTTCCTATCATTCTTATACCCCTACTTATGAACACCATTGAATGTTCCTAATGTAGGTCTGCTATTTGGCTCCTACACATGGATTCGACAACTCAGGGTCAGTAGGTAGGTTGAGATACAAATTCATTTACCAGCCCCCCAAAAAAGTCGCGTTCAGTCTTTTCAAATGGATCCAATGACGCCACACTTTTGCTCGTCTAGATCGCTCCTGTCGTCTTACACCGCTGTACCCCGCTTCTATTTTTCATTCTACGAAGGAAACCAAGTGTTCTCAATGCAGGCATAGACATTCCTTGGGCGAATCGTCATTATTGTGGTATTCCAGTTGCCGATAGGAAGCGATCGATGAGAGAAATAATAGTTAAGGACGACGCTTTGTAATGCTGGAACCAATCAGACTCCGATCCTCAAGCACAAATGGACTGGATAAATTAAGTATCAGATTTGAAGGTTACTCTCCGAGCACTATGAATCACGATATCCACGTTTTCAGTAAATTTGGGACATTTAGCCTATGTAAGGCTGATGTCTTGCTTAGTTAAATCTAACTTATAAAATGTCGATCTTGGCTATACCGTAAAGGTTTGCGCCAATCTTTTTGAGATGCTCTTTATCTATCACCAGACAGTCGATCAAAATAGTATATCTTTGGCAATCGATGGCCGTCGAGATGATTTTGCAAGACCCCTTAAGGATTGCTCCAAGCCGGTCAAAAGCACTTACAATAATCCTCATAAAAGACAAGGTAGTATTTGCCTGGTTGGAATCAAGTCGAAAGTGTATTGTTATATCATCGTGGTTGTTCCTGCAACAGGGACTTTCCCCCGGTGTCTGGTGAGCGTTGCGCGAGAGTTCTGGCCAACATCATTCATGATATCTCATAAGCTGTATGCACTCGTTGGCTTCAAAGCTAGGCTAAGGACACGAACTACTGCGCCTGCATGCATGTATTGACTTTCTCATTGAAAGCTAGCCACTGATACTTTGCACACATATCCTCCGTTAATATGCAATTGACCAACCTATAATTTGTGGCCGTTCAACCTTGCTGTGCCACTCTCAACTTACTGGCCCCTCTCGATTCACTAAATACATGGGTCAAGTTCTCATGGTACTTTTCTGGTCTCGTTTAATGAACTCTTCATTTAATCACATTTATAAAACCCTTCAACACGCTTATTTCAAGACTATTGCAAATCTTGTTTCTAACTCCCATCACTTCCACAGACCTTTCAAAAAGGGATTCTTTCATAATTCAATATGGCTGAAAACTCAATCGCCTTTGACTTCATCATCGTCCTCGCTTGTCATTGCCAACCGTTTGTCAGAGGATCCAACAGTGCATGTGTTGGTTCTCGAGTCTGGTAAGAACTACCTCGGAGATCCTAGAGTTAACATGCCCGCTGGTTGGCCCGCACTTTTGGGAACAGAGGCAGATTGGAATTTTGTAACTAAACCACAGATGAGTTGTTTCCTATTCTAGTAGATACCGTTCTGATGAATCGTGACTTTAGGAATCACTTGATGGCAGGATTATGGGAATTCCCCAAGGACGAGCGCTGGGCGGGTCCAGTGCAATTAATTCCTCTGTTTTCATGATGCCATCTCAAGCGGGTATAAACGCATGGGCATCCTTAGGAAATTCTGGCTGGAACTGGAAAACTTTGGCGCCATACTTACGCAAATTTCATGCTTTAACCACACCGTCGGAGGCTGATGTAGAACGTCTTGGACTTCAAAACAATTAAAATGCAAATATGCAGTATTCTAGTCCTATTCAAGCCTCATTCCCATCCGCTCCTGAGAATCAGTTTCCAAAAGTATGAAACGAAACTTTCAAGGACCTTGGCTAAGGCTTTAGTGGTGATGTTTCTGACGGTACTGCATTTGGACCATACTCAAATCCTGCTTCCGTTAATCCAAATTCTGGACAACGAAGCTATGCAGCGCGTGCTTACTATGGGCCTGTCATTAACCGAACCAATTTGGTCGTTCTTACTGAAGCCACTGTCATCAGAATCATTCTGGAAGGAGAATCACTACCATTGATAGCAATGGGGGTTGAGTTCTCTCATGAGGGGACCATTAGAACTCTCAAAGATTCAAGAGAGGTTATTCTCGCAGCTGGTGCGCTCCAATCTCCTAGTCTTTGGGAATTTTCTGGTGTCGGATCTCCTGAAATTCTCCGTGAGCATGGGATAAATGTGCGTATTGAGAACCTCAGCGTGGGAGAGAATCTTCAGGATCACATCATTAGCGGCATCAGCTTTGAAGTCAATGACGGGGTTGAGACTATTGATGATCTCGCCCGAGGAAATCCAGAAGCTTTGGGCAAAGCGATGACTGAATATATGACCTCACAGTCTGGACCACTCGGTCGTGCTGCTGTCATGTCTACCTCATTCATACCTGTTGATGACTTCCAAACCAAGGAGGGACGAGATGAGCTACAAAATTTGCTGAAAGCATACCCATCATCTGCGAGTGATCGCCCTCACCACGAATTTGTCCGCTCCCTTCTTAGAAGCCGAGAGCAAGGCAATGGCATGATATTCATGTATGCTGCTAACAAAGCTTCAGGTTATACATAAAAAAGGGGTTTTATACCTTCTAGATAATAAAGTTCGCTACAGTATACATCAAACTATTCTCATTAGTAAAGAGAAAATGATATGGAAAATCCAAGTGGTTGTCTATAGATCCTAATCCAAAATGAGACTTTTAGCTTTAGCAGAATCAGGTATTGTTGATACAGGTTGGTCGTACAAAAACAATTGTACAGAAGAAAGAAACTTTTGAACACATGGTAGAGTACAGTACCCCAGTACTCATCTAACGCGTTGAGGAAGAGCAGTGGCTGACAAGAAAGACACCAGAACACAGACCAGGTCTCCGAGTGCTTAAAATTCGATTTGTTGAGCAAAGAAGCCCTGCATGAAATTGAACTTGTCATCGCTGGGAGTGAGATAAGATGCACCAGTGGTTTCTCCCAACCACATGGCTTGTTTCGCATCAGAAGTAGTCGCAGGGAATTCGGCAAGACTTCCTCCATTAGGGTTGCCAGTCTTGATGAAGTTCGCCCAGTAGCCGGAAATTTGTTCTTGGAGAGCGTAATCTTGTTCGGTCCAGG
Organism: Botrytis galanthina; assembly: GCA_004916875.1. Classification (NCBI taxonomy): domain Eukaryota; kingdom Fungi; phylum Ascomycota; class Leotiomycetes; order Helotiales; family Sclerotiniaceae; genus Botrytis; species Botrytis galanthina. The sequence continues at coordinate 137,322 of PQXL01000024.1, forward strand.
TGAGGTTGTAATAGGTGGGGATGTTGCCGAAAGCATACCATAATTCAGCACCGTGATAGGCGCCCTGGGTCTGGTTGGGTGGGGAATGAGTGAAATAGTAGACGTAGACGTTGCTCTTGGCTCCGCCGGCATACCACGCTGTGGCCCAGTCCCAAGTTGACGTACGACTTAAATCGCGGTACATTTCGTTGCTCATGGTGTTGGCGTCGGAGTCGTTGGAGGCCGAGTACAAGTCAAAGAAGCGGGTAGAAAGGTTGCCGAACATCTCGCTGTACTGGGTGGTGAAGGTGTCTAAAGTGAGGCCTGGCGAAGGACTAGAGCCGGATTCATCGGCATTGTTTCCGGTCAAGATAGGGATATCAGAGTGTGCATTCAAGGATAATGATTGTCCATAGTTGTGGGGAAGAACATAACCGTCGATAACTGGGCGCCAAGCAGGGGGCTCCATGAAAGTAGTCACATTCTCGAAAGCGGTGCCGACGAGAACGGTATCGGAGTTGGTGTTGTATTCCAAAAGAGTTTCCATGCTGACGTTGCGCAATTCAGCAATTGTGGTAACGTTTAAGGTAGATAGGAACTCTACACCAGCTGCTTCTGCTGCGTCCTTATCCCGATGACTGGTAGCTACAGTGTATGTCTCGGGGTCATGAACACCTCGGGCGCCACTTTCGGGAATACATCCGACAATCATTCCATCGGTTAATGGGCTGTACATCATGTCCAAAGCACTAGCAGATCCAGCAGATTGACCACCAACAGTCATGTGATCTGGATCGCCACCAAAAGCTGCGATTTCCGAACGAAGGAATGTTAAAGCTTGGATCTGATCCAAGAGACCGTAGTTACCAGAGGTGTTGTGGCCCGACTCGACAGATAGATCAGGGTGAGCAAGGAACCCAAATGGCCCCATACGGTAGTTCAAAGTCACAACCACGATATCCTTGGATGCGAGGTGAGTACCATCATAGGTTGGCACACTTCCAGACCCAAGCTCAAATCTTCCTCCGTAGATCCACACATAGACTGGGAGCTTCGAGGTGGCTGTGGCATTGACGGGCGCCCAGACATTCAGATACAAACAATCTTCCGAAATAGCTGTGTTGCCTGAAGAAAAAAGGCCAACCTCGCTAGCACTTTGGGGACAGTCGGCACCGAAGGTAGTTGCGTTTAGGACGCCGGACCAAGGGGCAGGCGAGGTAGGTGCAGTCCACCGCAAAGAATCGGTGGGAGGGGTAGCGAATGGAATGCCCTTGTAAACATTAACATTGCTATTAAGTTCGGAAACACCACCTTGGAGTGTACCGTAAGAGGTGGTTACTTGGCGGTTGGCGCGGCTATGAATGGCGGCTCCGGAGACGAGATGACTGGCTGCGAGACCAGCGAGGAGAGGGAGGTAAACCATCCTGAAGAAGTACTATAAACTTTACAGAAGGGTTGAATAAGATAGAGAATCCCAAGGGAAGATGGGGACAGGCGAAATGAAGAGAGTGACGCTGATCAATTATTCAAAAAGAGAGTGGGAAGTACACAATGAGATTAATGGGGGAAGAACGCAAATACGAAAGACATTTAGACACACACACACACACACACATATATATATACATGTCTCTGTATGGGTATGGATTCGTGTTTGTGGGTGTTCATCTACCTAGCTACTCAGCATTCGCGATGGACTCTGAAGGCATTGCTCTTCTCGAGCCTCCATAGCCGCAAAGCGGTATCATCATGAAGATTACGCGGCAACACGTTTTTCGCGGTGAATCAGATCTGGCCAATAATTCATCCTGTAATAGCTGACCAAGGTTGTTCTTTTTACAGGGCAAACATGTAAACGATGAACATTTGTTCGGGGGGAGGGGGAGTAGCAGGTGGACAATGACGAATCTCATATAAGTGCCGAAACGTCCGAGTAGGGGTCCGGTAAATAAAGTTTTGCATCCTGGTGGTCCGTGTGCCCAATACTTTCAAACCAAAAACACACTGGCTAGGTATTAAATATGTAACCTTTTGTACCGTACTGGCCATACTATGAACTTATTTTTGGACTAGCTAGGTCGATTCGTTCTATTCCCATCAGAAGACTTTCCCCCAACGCATAATTGATACCTCATTTTTATACTACTTCGGTATTCTCCAAGCCCCCTTCTCCATCATGTCACGCGTCTGACCAAATCGAAGATAGTACATCAAATTCTCATGTATGAGCCTCCTCTCTTAGTCTTTCCCGTTAAAGTGAGCTTGGTGGGTTTCAGAAAAGGAGGTGAGAGTTTATTATGTCATCGATGGTCGGCAGTTGAACAACGTGAAATCAAGTATACAATAGGAGCTGATGGATTTGAGTGTGTTCAATTCATTTTTGGGAACTTCTCTCGGTGAAATTTCAATTTTGTAGAATGCGCATTCATCAGAAAGTCTTTCCGCACCATGTATCATCAAGAACTGGACGCAAAGCCTTACTACCTCAACAATGATCTATACAGCACCATGCAGTTCTTGTGCGCGTCGACGAAAGTGGCCCCTGCTGATTTCTAGAGTGAAAACATGTGTTCGTCAAGATGCAACTTGCGCTAAGCTACCATTCGTATGTAAATGAGACGAAGATCTTCATAGAGAGGGTATCGGGACCGACAGCTCATCAGTGACGGATGGATAGTTCCACCCTTCTCTGAGAGGTCTGGTGCTGTACCTGTTATAGTTATACTCTTGCACAATACATCTGATTGATTAGATCATTGTTTCCCGAATTTCACTTATTCATTCACTAATTCGGCCTCCCCGAGTGCTTTGTTTTGATAACGCGTCTTTTCTCGTCTGTTCTCGCTCCACTGGGAGCAACAGTCGTTGCAGCATAAAATGCTACTGTCTCTTCCTCGATGCCAGTCACTTTAGACTATTGTACCGTTCAAGCTGCTGCTGCAAATCTCTCAGCTGGTATCTATAAATACCAAAACGTTCGATTTGCTGCTCCTCAATGACCACCAGTTGAAACTGAGGTTAACGATGGTACACTTGCCTCATCAAATGTTGCATGCACAACTGCCGAGAATTGCTTGTTCATGAATATTTATGTGTCAGCTAATTCTACAGGAAAGAAGCTTTCTGTTTTGCAATGGACTTATGGGTAAGTAATGTTCTGTTGTTGCACTCATACATCGACACATACTAACGCAGGATGTATTCTGAGCTGGAGCAAACAAATCCCATACTACTCCCAAAGATCTCGATGATCTCAGCAAAGACTTCATCACTGTCACCTACAATTATCGAGATGGCATTGCCGGTGTTGCTAACGGATTAATCTTTACTCACGAAGGAGGCACTAGCAATGCTGCCGTTCGTGATACTGAACAAGCCTACAAGTGGACTCGCAAGTATACCAGTGCTTTTGGAGGTGATCCAGATAACATCGTTTCTTTTGTTTTCTCTGCTGGTTCCTCGCAAACGCTTGATCAGATCACCCGTTATGGAGATAACGCTGAGCGGCTCTTTGCTCTCGCTCACCTCACATCTCCAAGTACAGTCCGTGGTGCTGGTCACCAGCAAGCCGAGGCTTTCTGGCAAAATGTCTCGACCACTGTTGGTTGTGGTGGTGGTCGTTTGGATTGTATGCGTGCGGTCAATTACGCAATTCTCAACACAGCCGTTACTGATGTTATATCTATATATTCATACATATTACAGCCACGAGTCGATGGGGATATAATTAGTGATACTTGTAGGTTTTGTCATCAAGGCTTTTATTTTTGACTCTTGATTTACAATCGACATATTGCTAACTGATCTGGTGTTCTAATGACAGACGAAGCGGAATTTTGCGCTGGTCATTACAATTGGACGGGACTAATAGTCATCACTTATGAGCTTCACGACAAGAATAGCGACATTACAAGCGGTATCGATAGCACCGCTGATGTTGCCGATAAAATACGCATGTACTTCCCTGGGATTTCTGACACTGTATGTGCTTGCAAGCGGATTCTTTAACCAACGCTAAATCTCGATTTTGGAGTAAGGCTTTGTGGTATTAGGATCCTGGTTAATTTCTGCAGTATATAGCATATATAGATAGTACATCAAGGTTGTAAGCTCGGAGGATTTCATCTTTATTAGCTCTCGACGGCAGTGTTGATTAACATGCTTTAGGCTTTAGACAATTACATACTATAAAGGCATTACTAGAACATGATTTCCTCCATATTTCAAACTGGTTCCTTAAATTATTTAAACTCTTTTCTGCTACCCGTTAAGCTTTTGAAGCCTTCAACCTATCACGAAGCTTACAGACAGGCAAGTTAACAACCGGGATGTAACGAAATGTATGCCCAATTCCGAGAAGAACTTCAACTCCCGAAGGAATTCCTTCGAAGCCATAATTCTATGGAAAGTTTTTAGATCGCAGTGATTATCTTCGCAAGTGAAACAAATATGGAGAACGGAAGTTGTGATTTCTGTCGTCTCAGTGATTTTCATCGTTTAGAAGAACATCCGTACTGAGCAGGCAGACAAATGCATGAGGTATTCAGACCTTTCCGGCCAACTCCCTCGATTTACTGTGAGCAGTAGAAGATGATTCAGGGGATGATGCAGAGTATTCGCTTATCTATGAGATGTGGCAAAATAAGGCTAGTAGAAAATTTTACATCTTCATTTTATTTTCATGGCAGATCAAATCGAGGTATTTTAATACAATTATGGTTTTTGTAGCATTCATCTTGGATATGGTCGAACGTCCATTCTAGTCCACTAAAGAATACCCCCTCAATTCGTACCTACTTACACCGTTACTCAGGATGTATATAATATCTTGTGTACCACAGAAATGATGCTGAAAACATGCTCGTTCAAAATGGACATCACCATAGCTTGCCTTGAAATTTAAATATAGGTGCACAAAAAGATAGTTCTAGGCTCTCAGAAATGCTTACTAACCAACTAAATGAAATGAAGCTATAATAGGAGGGAGAGAAGGATTGAATAATGACGTCGAAGTATCTTCTTATGACAAGCTGTGTTGCATATCTATACTTTTCATTTACAAGGCCCACCCTGGCAAGCGTGTAAAGTGGACAATTGTAGACGTACTTGATTTCACTAGGTTTGATACTAAGCAGGCAGATCGTGCAATCTTGATGACAGATACTTCATGGTCTATCCGACACTATTGGAATAGAAAGCTTGAATGGGAATGAACACATGATCTAATATTCTCGCTGTCGATACCGTTTAAACTTTTACGAGTATCTCCTTCTCGTCAAATAGAGGGGTTCTTTCATTTGAATATACTGAATATGAGGCTTACAAGATTCACTGCAATTTTGTTAAAAGAACTCTCTGTAACGGTACAATCTCCCAAGCATTCGACGCAGCTCAAGACTAATAAGACTACAGATGAAAGAAGCTTATGTGCAAGCTAGCCAGGAATATTACGATACCTGTGAAACTCCAGAGATGTACATACTAACCCCACAATGAGCTTAGAAGAAGAAGCGGGGCCGGAAGATTGAGTTGTTCAATTATATTTTGTGCCTCAAGAGATGTTGAGTAAATGCATGAATCAAATTCTGTCGTTGATGTTTTGATCACTCGGAAGGAAGATCTCACGATTGCATATATTCCTTCAATCATCAAAATACCATGATATTCGAGCGATCCAAAAGATGAGATATCCTGAATCATTGTTGAAGATCTCAACGATACGAAATAAAGAATAGCCTGGCTGCTCGCTAGCTTCTTAAGAACTTGCTGCCTTTCAACTCTAGTACATTGAATGATGGCTTTAGTACAATGCACTAGATAAAATATAAACAGTCATCTGTACTTAATAAATCTCCCTCGCTTCTCCTTTGATTCTTCTCTCATTTTCACCGACAGATATACGATTAAGATAATCCTTGCTCTCGACCATTTATCAATACCTTTCTTGCCATATATACCTATATCTGAAGCCATATCAAACATACACACATGTATGTATTTGTCCCACAACCGTATAGCCCAGCCAAATCATATGTAGACGATGCAAGTCCTGTGCATTGTTACACTGTGATAGTTGGTTCTAATAAACTTTTTCAATAGCACTGTTACCATCCGATTAAAACTCAGAACCAACAAGTTTTGTTATTCCTCAACATGAAGAAACTCTTTACCAGCCATAAAGGCTCCAGTATGTGGAAAATCGTCAAAGCAAAGAGGGAGTCCCCCGGAGAAAAAAAGCCTTTCGAAGAGATAAAATTCGAAACGACCCCCGTTCATGGCATATACAAGACCGACAAAACAGGAAGAAGATTTCTCGTTGCCATCCAACCAATAAGTGACCGAAGAGACAGTGAAGGAATATTTCAAGTCACTCCTACCAGTACTACTCCTAATATTTCTTCTGATCAACTCTCTTCCACAAATATTCAGGGTAGCGAAAGCCTCCCCGCCGAACAAGTCGCTGCAGGCTACAGCTACCTTCGCGATCAACTTGAGGTACAATACAGTGAAATTTTGAATCGTTGGATGTTTAAGGACGAGCTAGAAAAGCGATATATTCAACCCGTCAAATGCGACGGACAAGCGGTCCACTTGTTTCGCCTCGACAACCCCGCCATCTATGTTGTCGTTGTAATTGAACAGGTGGGAAAAAGTGAGGTGCCATCCTTAAGACCCAAGGTGCCTAAAGATCATAAGGGTATCAATGAAGATCTCTGGTGCCGCAACTACCTTAATGGCGCCTTCAGAAAAATGAAAGATGAAGAGGCGGCAAAAGCACGACAGGAAATGGCGGAGAAGAGACATGACGCTTGGTGTGAGACGGGGGATCAACCTTACTTGAAGATCCAGAGATATCTGCAAAGTAGCATTTCTTTTACTACACCTTTTGCAAATTGATTTGAAAGGTGTACGTTGGGAGTTGATATTTAAAGCCGTTTGGGCGTCCCATGGAAGCAAAGATCTCCTTTTCTTTATGCCAACTGGGCATGAAATCATTTTATTGCATATTACGGCTGCGCTCGCAGATATGCCAAGTGGAAATCAATTTGGCAACAACAATTTCAACTCTCGAAACTAATACACGACCACGAATCCACATAATCATTGAACTTTAGATGAACAATCAGAACGCTCCTAGGCGCCCCTGATCGTTAGCAGCCAAGTTTCATCTTGAATCCGAGAATGAGCTTTACTCTCAAACAGACATCAGACGGAATGGAATCTTCAGATGAACTTTACAAACTGCGCCGAAACACCACAAAATTTGAAGGAACAGGATTCATGATGAAATACAATCATTCCGAAACGTCCACTCAATCCAGAACGTCTCGATAAACTTCCGACGTCAAAGTTATAGTCGTACCCACAAAAGAATCCATTCAACCAACAAGAATGTGGCATTGATGTTTGGTGCTCAGATTGAGCGGAAGATACTTGCGTAAGCTTCCCGAGACGATTTTTCTTACGAGGTTTTCGATTTTACCAGATATTTGGAACATTTCAGTCCTCACCCCTTACTGAGAGCGATACTGGTGGATGCCATCCATCCTAGATTGTCAGCATTATAACAATCAACAATGGCATGGCTGAAGCATGAAGATGTACCTATTATTAGGGGTTTGCCGGCATCAACAGGGATAAAGAATGCCGTTAACATGGTTACCATGAGGATCTCCATCGCGCCTACAGTGTGTATTACTTTACTGGCACAGCCTGCGCCTTGCTGAAATTAATCTCCTGTAATGCTGGATATAAATTTCATTATGCAAGGCCTGTCCGATAACTATTGACCCCTCTTCAATTAAATACAAAGTCGACAACCTTCGTCGCATGGTCGCACAGTTGCACAGTCGAAAAACAGAGTTTATATTCACCAGTTTAGAGTTGTACCCAACAACACCTGATACTCATCACGCCAAATCACGAAGTCACACAGCTACCTCACCAATACGTTGTCTTATGATCATAGTACAACACACGACGAGCTCATGTCGGCAACTATAACTTTAACGATGGCGCAGACGTCGGGAATTGAATCTGCATGTCCTAATTGTGGAATGGCTCTACCGCACAGCAGTTCGCAGATTGCAGCTGATGCGCAGAAAGAGATTGAGGAGTTACAAGCTCAAGTAAAGTTACTGACGGATAAAGCGACCGCTGCAGGTAGGCTTCTCTTTATAAACCTCTGATCTTCTAATGCTAACGATATTGCCAGTGGATAAATGGGCAGACTACGAAGACGAAATCCAATCACTTAAAAGGGCGAACTACCAGCAAACCACAGAACCTCAGCGCGCAACAACACCAACACAAGGGCACACTGAAGACCGACTTGGAAGCCCGAGTCGTTTCTCATATCTGCCTGTCCAGAATCGACTTTCTTCTCTGCTATCTCGCAAGTCCACGCCGAATTTACAAGCTCAGCAACCGCCAACACCGCCAACGCCTTCTACAACAGAGTTAGTAGCTGCCTTGACAAGGGAGCAAGGGTTACGACAAGCTGCGGAGGGCAAATTAAATGAATCCAGTGTCGAACTGGAAGAACTGACGGCACAGCTATTTACACAAGCCAATGAAATGGTTGCTACGGAACGAAAGGCAAGGGCGAAACTCGAAGAACGAGTCGAAATTTTGGAACGAAGGGATGGAGAAAAGAGAAAACGACTGGAAAGGCTTGAAGGCGCAGTTCAAAGGATTGAAAGAGTCAGGGGTCTTTTGGCACCGGGACGATGAGAAGAGTAAACACGACGATACGACTAAATGCATTAGGATAAGACAACGCGGAGCACAGATTATGGAAAAGGGGCTACGGAGTTATGTGCGTATGCGGCAGAAAGTCGCAGTTTCGAATCATGCAAAATTATCCCAAGAGAAAGAACGATTTAGAAGCCCCGAGATATCTTCGGCAGCAATAATGGCACAGATATCAAGGTCTCAATACCATTCCCAACCAGCGAAGTTCTTTCCCACCGAGCTATGCCCACAAAACAGTCATCCTTCTCGTCCAAGACTTCGCGATGTATACAGACCAGTGCATTTAGCTGAGGCCTCGGAAATGGAAATTTGGCTAATAGATCTATGGAAAGACTTCCTGCTCGAACCTACGCCTTACCTGGTTTTATCTGCTACCCTCTACTTGGGCCTCTTCATAATATTATTGCAGTATTATCCGACCATCTTGAATATTGCCTACTTTCTTATTCAGCTTATACCTTGGGATGACGATTTTGGAGCACCGGGCAATCAATTCTGAGTATACCTTGAAATGCATTTGTTTGGAGCGTGTTAGATATGATACCCTACTTGTATATATATTTTTCTATAGTCTTTTTAATACCTGCCAGGTGGAGGTAGATTAGTATCCACCATTAATATTAATTGTCTTCAAATCGAAATATATCACAACTATAGTCACGTATAACAAGTATCATATGATAGAAGGCTAAGCGGGTGGTATCTCATTCAACTTGAGGGAATCTCATCGCTATGTAACGCCAGCAAATCTTGAGCAAGCAGCCCAGCTACCCATTTCAAGCACCTTACTTTCCAATGGTCAAAAATAATCTATCACCCACATCTCCCAAACCTGGTTTAATCATGCCCTTTTCGTTGACCTCCTCATCCACACCCGCACACCAGATCTCCGTTCCCTCAGGCCACTCTCTAGCTGCATTTTGCAAGCCCGGTAATGCAGCCAACACGCTCAATACAATGATTCTCTTAACACCCCATTCCCTCAATGTACGAATGGCAGCAGCACAAGTTCCTCCTGTAGCAATAACGGGATCGAGCAGAATTGCGAGCTCAGAAGCGGAGGAATTGGGGGTGTTGGAGGGAGATGATGCGGCGGGTGCGTGGTAGGGAAGATTATTGTAATATTCGACGGGCTCGAGAGTGGTGGGTTCACGGAAGAGTCCAAGATGATGGATTGGGGTTGGGGAGGGGAGGAGTGTTTGGAGAGCTTCGACCATAGAAAGACCGGAACGGAGAATGGGGATTAGGGAAATGGAGGCGGGTGTTATGGTAGTTGTTGTATAGGAGTATCCGAGGGGTGTTTTGGCCTGGTATCGTTTGTTAGTTTGATTGCGGGGGTGGAATTGAGAAATGGTGGGGAGGGAAGACGGAGGAGGAATGAACGAATGCATAAACATACAGTTGGACCTTTAGAAACAGTAATTCCAGCGGCGGTAGCTTCACATCCTATGATCAATGAGATCTCATTAACAAGAGCTTTCGTTTCGCGAGTATTAGCTTCGCTGGATCGTAATTGTGAGAGTTTGGCTTGGAGACATGGATGAGTAGAGATGTGAACGTTAGGTGGGATTGATTCATTCATTTTTGAAGCTTCGCACAATTGTTGTTCAAACTGTGAAGATGATGTTGCATATAGTTTTGTGATATTGATCAAATGTACAAAGTCAATGATACAAGTGAAGCTTTATATTCCTTTGTTTATAGAAGAGTGGACGTTGATGACTGCTTGCTGTTTGCAAGCTATGTGTTATGTATTCACACCTGCAGCTAGAGGCCGAGCCCAACCGCCCACATTTTATCAGTGGAACCCAGACCTTATCAGTCGAATCGCAAACGGGCGGTCCCCGAGTGGATCTCCCATCAATCTAACTTTAAAAAGACGGCAACTATTAACCATGTTACTAGGTGACGTCGGAATTTTCCCTTCGATAATGGGATTTAGATAATATCAATCGAAGCGTCACGGCCTTGGCATATATAATTGGATAATGCCAATGGAGAATGCAGGTACCAAAGATACTGGAAATGAGTCTTACGACATCAAGGCCAATTCAACCCACTCGAAGTCAATAGACAGACCATCGCAAGATCGACGCGCGCGGGAGGCGCAAGATGCGGGATATGATTCACCAAAGAGTTATTCTCGACTCGATGAAGGCACTGTGCCGGCGCCGAGACAAAACACGGATGGGAACCAATTGAGACAAAGTCAACCTCTAGGACATACGAATAGTAGAGAGCAAAAAGCACGCCGTCGCGCAAGTCGAGCTTCTGAAACCGATAGCAATTACAATATTCCAGACGGTTATGCTCATCTAGATGAACTTGCCACACCATCGCCAGTGGAAAATCCCCATGAAGGTCCGACATATAAACATAAATCTTTAGAGGAGGCTAAAGACGAAGAGCAAAAATACGAACACGAACGTAGAAGACAAGAGCAGAGTAAACGAGATAGTATTGCTAGAGGAGAAAGACCACCGGTAGAGGAGAAGAAAAATACCAGTCCCCCAAAGGTCTCAGAATTCGCGACAAAGTTATATACCATATCCTATCTAATTCTATTTTCAATATTTGGAACATTGGCTAGACTAGGTCTCCAAGCCATTACCTTCTACCCCGGAGCCCCCATAATCTTCAGCGAGCTATGGGCAAATGTCGGAGGAAGTTTATTCATGGGTTTTCTAGGTGAAGATAGGATGTTATTCAGAGAAGAATGGGGAACCGCTACCTACCATCACAAAATTCAGGAATGGAAAGCCAAAGTTAAAGATGAAGAAAATCCAGGCTCACTAGCTGTAGAACAAAATCCCGATTTACAGGCTGCCAAAAAAGCACATGCTGCGACTAAAAAGACCATTCCTTTGTATATAGGTCTTGCAACGGGCTTTTGTGGTAGTTTTACATCCTTTTCATCGTTTATTCGAGATACATTTTTGGCGCTTTCAAATGATTTGCCGAGTCCCCTGAATCATCCTCAGGATTATAGTCCAATTATGGCTAGTACAACGAGTACTGTGAGTCGGAATGGAGGATATTCTTTCATGGCGACGTTAGCTGTTATTATTACGACTGTCTCATTGTGTTTGGCAGCGTTGTTTTTCGGCGCTCATCTTGCTATATTTCTGGAACCATATACACCCAGTTTATCATTTCATAAGTCCCGCAAGTATCTAGACCCTTTTGCGGTATTTTTAGCGTGGGGTTGTTGGCTGGGTGCTATATTTCTGGCTATTTTCCCACCCGATAGAAATGATGCACCGCCTGAGATATGGAGAGGTCGCGCGGCTTTTGCCCTCATATTCGCACCTATAGGCTGTCTAGCCCGTTTTTACGCTTCTCTTTACTTGAATAGCAAAATCTCTTCATTTCCACTTGGAACCTTTGCAGTCAATATGTTTGGGACGGCAACGATGGGTATGGCCTATGATTTACAACATGTGCCTTTAGGAGGTGTGATTGGATGCCAGATATTACAGGGGATAGAAGATGGGTTTTGTGGATGCTTGACCACGGTTAGTACGTGGGTAGTGGAGTTGAGCTCGTTAAGGAGGAGTCATGGTTATAGGTATGGGTTGGCGAGTGTAATTGGGGGATTGGCCTTGATGGTGGTAATTATGGGGAGTTTTCGGTGGACGCACGGGTTTGAAAGTTTGGTGTGTACGCATTAGAAGTTTGTTGCTGAACTGTATAGAGGTATTAATAAGATAATGTTTGTGGTAAGTCTATGAGTAGAGTTTGTTTCACTAGTCGGGTAGTTTGTGTATAGTTCAATATGCACTAGGACGTGTATTAAACGTGGTTCGGGGAGAATTCGACGATATATGAAGTTGTGGTAGGAGGGCTTCATTGCATAGGTAGATAGATACCCGTCTGAAACTTCCGAAGAATACCTTTAAGATCCAGCTTTCATACTGCCACGCTTTTTGCCTCGTCTTACTTTTCTGTTTGAGTGCAGAATTCTGTGTGTCTTCACAAACTTTTCTCAACAGGCCGGATGGATACACATCCAATGCTAGTGCATTCCAAATATTGATGATTTTTAACATCATTCCAATCCTCTCTTATTAGAGTATTAACTTCGTGAACATTCACGATATAAAATGTGATATTCGTTACATCTGTCAAATATTTGTCTTCAATATCTAGCCCTAGTACAAACCCTTAATATGACAATCCATCTGGGTTAAATTGAATGTTTGGTGTTGAGGTTTCCCCTTCCCCTTTGAGGTTTCAACACTTATCCTGATAGCACCGTCTTCTGCCACTTTCTGCGTTCTTTAAAACCTCTATATTGCCAACGCATAGAAAAAGATGTTAATTTATGAGCAAATTTCACGGAGAGAGCCGTAGTGTAGTGTTCGAACGAGTGGAGAAAATCAAATAGTTTTGCGAGACACGAGGAAGTAGAGAACTGGACGTTTATGAACACGAATAGGCATGTGAATATGAGAACCTCATGGAGCTCGAGGATGTACGAAAAGTATGGGGAAATCTGAATCATGAATGTTTTACCCGGACGGCTGGCTGAGATGTGGCTGCGGGCGGTATTAATTTGGCTGGCCAGGGATGGGTCGAATCCTCTCTTTTAAGTCAACACGCCCGTTGTTTGTGATGAAATGCCAAGGTTGGTGATATAGATGTTGTTCTTTTACGAGGTTTGCAATATGTGGAAGTTGACGTTTAAAGTGTCCCATTAGGCGTCTTCTATTTTCTCAATTGGCTTAACCGCATATGTTATTCAATATGCCGAAGGAAACTGAGAGTGAGCCCATGTATCTTTTGACTTCGGATTATAGATGCCATAGGATCTATATAAGGGGATAGATTCTTACACTTTCTTTCTTCATCAAATGCAGTGGAGGAGAAGGAGAACTAGTTCCCGGTATTGTCATTTACATATCCACCTCCTTTCAGATGCTTTCACAACAGCTCATAGATGATCACATCATCATGTCAATCATCGACAATTTGCCCCCTCGGTCCCTCATGATCTTCACAGGCCTTGGAATATTGACCTACTTCCTCTTAAACTTCCTGTGCTCCGTCTGTGATCCCCTCGAACCTCCCATGGCCACAACACGAATTCCGTATATCGGTCACATCCTTGGACTAGGACGCCGAAAATTCAACTACTATGTTGATCTGAGCCAGAAAACACGTCTCCCAATCCTTACAATACGTGTTCCGGGCGTCAAAATGTACATTGTAAATACAACCGAGTTAATCCAGGCTGTCCAAAAACTACACAAAAAACTCGCGTTTCCGCCTATTTCAGCAAAATTCGCGAATCAACTTTGTGGAGTTAGTAGGAAAGCGAGGGAAGTATTGGCGGTTAATGTTAATGGAGATGAAGGCGATTGGGGTTTGAATATGGAGGCGACGCATGTTATGAAGATGGCGACAGCGCCCGGACCAGGCTTGGATGCCATGAATAGGGTCATGGTTGGGATTGTTGCGGAGAGCTTGGATGGATTGATTGGGGAGGGAAAGGAGAGTGTGGAGATTGGACTTCATGCCTGGTTGAGAGCTTTGATTACTATGGCGACGACGGAATCGATTTATGGACCGAGAAATCCTTACAGGGATGTGAAGGTTCAGGATAGCTTTTGGTATTTATCTCTGGTGACTTGTGTGAAGTTTTCGAGACTAATCATTGCGTTAGGGAGTTGGAGAGTCAGATGATGAGATTGCTAGTTGGAATACTGCCCTCTATCTTTGCTCGCAAAGGTGTTGCAGCACGCAGAAGAGTCACAAAAGCTTTCGAATCATATTACGCACGAAGTGGTTTGAAGGATGCTTCTCTGCTTGCGCAAGCTCGCCTAGAGGTCAATGTTAAGCATGGTGTTCCAATCAAAGATGTTGCTAGATATGAAACTGTTATTGGAGTTGCTATTATTGTCAATACTGCACCTGCGTTATTCTGGTTAATATTCTTTATTTTTTCGAACTCCAAGCTCCTAGGAGAGATACGCGGTGAGATTGAGGCAATTGTGGAAACAAGCTGTAATGAGGATGGAAGTTTGACACGAAGTCTTGATATCACGAATGTGAAGACAAAATGCCACCTTCTACTATCGACTTTTCAAGAAACCCTTCGTCATCGATCTGCCGGGACTTCTGTCCGGATAGTCATGGAAGATACTTTACTGGATGATACATGGCTATTGAAGAAAAACTCCATCATTCAAATGCCCGGTCGTGTTATCCATATGGATTCCAAGATCTGGGGACCAGACGTTGCAGACTTCAATCCTCGACGATTTCTCAAAGACAAAAATATCAAACGTCCCAACCCAGCTGCATTTCGTACATTTGGTGGTGGAACCACTTTATGTCCCGGCCGTCACTTTGCCACGAATGAAATACTGGCTGTCGTTTCGATGTTTGTGATGCGGTTTGATATGAGACCAGCTAAAGGAGAATGGAAATTGCCAAAATCTGATAATACGAATGTGACTACTGTGATAATGGAACCGGATACAGATATCAATGTTGTGGTATCTCAAAGGAAAGAGGTTGGGGATGGAAACTGGACGTTCAAGTTGTCGGACTCTAAGACCACAGCTTCGGTTGTTGTTGAGGATCGTGTTGACTCATAATATGCTGCACTGGGTATTGCTACTCGTGTGAGTTGCAGATCATTGATTTGTTTTTCATGACGTCGTCACTTTGCATAGGTAATCAATTTTCCTTTTGAAAAATTGACATCCAAGCAAATCGTATATTCAATGGCATTGCTAGTGTCTTAGCCCGTTCTCTCCCATATTCGAGTTATTTGCTTCGACATTGCTAGCTTTGATCAAAGCCAGAAGAATGCGGAGGACTTTGCCCTCAGTTTTGCATCTAATTCCTGAAATCTCCATTTATTGTAACAAATTCATGCGTGATATCACACGTCCAATAAACAGCTTCCTCTCCCTTTCCACCTCCATCATCCCTCAAATCCACCACCACTTCCACGTCCTCTTTTTCCATAAGTTCTTTAACCCTCAACTCATCAACCTCCATCAGCTTTCCCCGCTTCACAAAATTCAATTCCTCGGCACCGTCAACCGGCACAAAACTTACAGATGTTAATTCGCGGTTGATGATCCTCTTTCCAGCAAACTCCGTATCCATCAATGAGTAACCTAAAGCAGCTAAGACACCTATTGGATTCGGATCTTTGCCATAGACACCCATTTTGAAAAGGACAGAACGCGCGATAACGGATGCAATGTGTTTACCTGCTGGGTAGGTCGGCGCGCCTCGTACTCGTATTGTAATAAATTTAGTTGCGCCTTCTCCATCTCTTACTACCAGCTTTGCGAGATCAGCCATGAACTGAATAAGAATCTTTTGGAAAGCGACAAAATCTTCGGACTGAGATGCCGCCAATGTGTCAAAGTCGATTGGAGAATGTGTAGGTGCAGCCGCACCATTGGCGAACATAGTGACCATATCGTTAGTGCTTGTGTCTCCTTCAATAGAAATGCAATTATAACTCTTATCGGCTGCCGTACTCAAGAGTTGTTGAAGAGCAGGAGGTGTGATGGGTGCATCGGTACAAATTATACCAAGCGTAGTAGCCATGTTTGGATGGATCATTCCGGCGCCTTTGGTGATGCCCGCGAGAGAGAATTTGGTGTTTGGTAAAGATGGGAGAGTAAAGGTGCGGGATGAGAGCTTAGGGAAGGTGTCAGTTGTGCAGATGCCCCTGGCGGCTTGTAGCCAGTGATTATGAGTGGTGCCCATATTTTGATGGAGTTTTGGGAAGCCTTGGATGATGTCATCAATGGGGAGTCTGTAATAAATTAGTGATTGAAGGATAACCATGTGAGAAAGCTTACCGCTGACCACCCATACCTAGGTCCGAGTAATCCAGTCAGTTCATTTATTTCATGTATAGGAAGGAATTGAAGGACCCAAGTATTCGATAATATTCACCATCCAGGGCAATGAAGGTGAGAAATCCTCTGGAACAGCAACTTGCCTGTATGCATAACCATTACCGGGTCTTTTCCCTTCCCATTCCCCTCACCCAAAATCTTTCCCGCCTCCTCACTCATCTTTCTTGAATCCTCTAGCCCTTTCTCACCCGTGAGTAAATTCGCACACCACGAATTTGCAACTACACCTTTCACACCCCTTCCCCGACTTTCTTTTATTAGCTCCCTAGTAACAAGTACACTGGGAGCTGGAAACTCATTCTTTGTGAGAACAGCAGCTCCGCATGTCTCCCATTGCTTCTCGCTCGTCACTAAAATCAAGTCTGGCTGGGATAAGCCTGATGGTTTAATCCCGACATTTGTACTACCGACTAAAAAGCCTTTGGGGTAGGTGCCAGATGTTGGGACGAAACGCTGTTTGGAAGCAGGAATGGGAGAATTTCCAAATGAGTCAAATTTGGTAAATGAGCGGTATTGGACATTGACCTGCAGAGGCTTCTTGCGGAAACACGTGGTGACAATGTGAGAAGCTCGATACATGATTGTAGCTGTAATTGAAATAAAAATATGATATACTTGTCAGTTCAAAGACAAAAGGTACCTAGGTAAGGTAATAGACAGTTCGATGATTTCTATGACTCCCATCTCAAGTACTGGTAGCCGAGATCCACTAAGATCGTGTGATAAGCCACATCCTATATATCTCAAAATAATTCCTAGGAATACCACTTTTATAAATCGCAAGATTTCATGAATACCTACCTACCTTTAAACAGACGAATGTATCTATCTCAATACTGTGAATTAGAGATGTCTGATAGTAATAAAGCGTTCTGTACGCTTTTAACTGACAACCGTTTTAAACGAACAAAATGCGGTGAAATCAATGAGTGTCTGGCCGCAGAGCAAATCATCGAGTAGACCGCTCATAGTCAATCAATTGTGTGCGAAATATGTGTGGCTAGAGAAGGTTAACGTCGACAAAGTAACGCTTGGTACCTCAGCGAGCTCAGCAAGTAGCACATCAAACACGAGGAAACCGGTTGAATACTTTAATTGAGCTCGTCAGATTGCTGCGGATATGTCCCATTATTTAGGGAACTTATCCTACATAAGACTTCATTATGCATGCATGCAGTCGGTCAATCAGGTACGTACCTGATACGACTTCAATATGTATTGCTGGCTCGGGTAACAGTAGCACGACGTATATCTCGCAATAAAGTCGGTTATGATGTGGTTGGTCATTGACATTGAAGCACCTCCCTTATCCGGTAAAGTGGAACTAGCGTTATACCATAAAAGGCAACTCAAAAACAAATCCCCTGTCTTGTCCGAGCTCCCCCATCGTCCCAAGCTCCTTCCAAGAGCACCCCCGCATGAATTCAGCATCTCGAATACACGCAATTCGCCTTTTCTTTTACCATTACTCAAATACGAGAGATATACCAAGCTTTGAGTAGCGGCTCAGATGCCGGATAACGGTTAGACCCCTAGCTCTGAAGCTCTCTTGGGCTTTGCTTGGTTTATCAGTCAGGTACAGCCCCAATCATCTTTTGTGGTTATCTTCGGCTTCATAGACTACATGGATTTCATTTACAATTCATTTATCATGCGTGGTTGTTATCGATTGTTATCCTCCCAAGAAATGGGGATCTACGAAGCTATATCGAATTACAGCAAAACCTCTCCATAAGGATACCGGTTTTTGTAGACTTTTTTAAGGATATATAGAGATATTCTTATATAAAAATATCCAACTAATCCTAATCTAATAATAATTGACTTCCAATTAGTTCCAATCGAATCATATTTCCGAAAATTTCGATATTTTTATTATATAATAACTAATCCTAATAATTCTATTAATCTAATAAAAATATATGTAATCCTGGAATTGAAATGTAACTAAATTCTTTATATAAAATTACATTATAATTCAAATTCTAATGATTTTATTAGTCTAATAAGAATATATATGATTCTAGAACTAAAGAATATAAGGATATCCTAATGAAAAGGTTTTAAGAATATAGGCCTTTTTTAGGCCTAAATTTTTTTGGAAAAAAAAATAAGGATAACAGAGGTTATCCTTATCCCCTAGACCGCCATCTTAGGACTCCTTGCTTAATGAGGGCCTATTAACCAATCAAATTCTCAGGATTTTATTGATTCTCATCATTTTAAAACATTTTTTTATAATAAATATTAGCCACTTATTATTTTTAAAAAAAAATTAGTAAGTTCTATATATTTCTATACAATCTTATACATAACTTTATCTTTTTAATAAAATATTGAATATTTAATTTAATATTCTTTTTT